>JAPMOB010071659.1:0-21957 GCA_029875015.1 Lepomis gibbosus | reverse complement strand
ACACACACACACACACACACACACACACACACACACACACACACACACACACACACACACACACACACACACACTAGTGTGTAAGTACACACTACTTTTCTTACTCAGGCAAAACTCCTGCCACAATATCAAGCAGAATAAAATGAGACTTAGTTTGGTTCTACCTACAAAATCCCCTTTTTATTGCATCAGATATGTAGGTGACACAATGTTTTTGTCGTTTGCCTTCTCTCTGCTCCTGCTAAGACTGAAAGCACCTGACAGGATATGAGCGGGTTTCAGAAAATGAGATCTTTAAAGTCTACCAAAACAGTCTATTAATGATAAAACATATAAAACCTAACCAGCTATGTATTTTCAGTAAAATAAACCAAATGTTAAGGGGCATAACATGTTATTGTGTTTGGATAAGTTCATACAATGGAAGTTGCTTACTGTTTTACATGAATCTAAAAGTGAACACAGTGCAAAAACAACATTGTGCAGTCAAACAACAGCACCTCTCACAAGACTTGACATTAATAGCAAAGAGGGTTTGCATAGGATCTTCTGCTACTAGTGATGGTGTTACCCCTACCGTGTTGTAGCCGACGGGTTCTTGGCCGTCTGTGATGACTTCCCGCTCTCCCCTGGGGTTGACCCTCCTGAAGCGGCGCCTGGACCTCCGTTGGGATCCCTCTCTCTGCAGAAAACTGTCGTCCCCCTCACTGCCGTTATCCACCTGCAATACAGAATGAACACCCTCCTCAGAACAGCAGCTTCTACGGGAACCTTCAGGTGTGTGGGGACACCTGGAAGACTGATCCTCACTGTATGAGACCTGAGAGCATAGCTCAGAGTTCGAATGTGTAAATTCCAAGTTCTGGATCTCAATTTCTGATTTCTGGATCTTATAATCGAAGATTTGGGTCTTAAGTTCCTTTAAATTCTGAAAGTCTAAGTTGCGATCCTTGAACGTGTTCCCTTCCTTTTTCTGTGGCTCTGTTTCGTGCCCTGGAGCTTCTGGGATCTGGTCCTGCTCTTCTGCTGGCTCCTGGTTGAACATCCAGTTCTTCCAGAGCGCAGAGAGTCGGTGCCAGCGGAGCACACTCATCTCGCCTGAAGGACGGGATTAGAACAAAACATAAAAGCAGGAAATACCAACGAGAGGGGAGAAAAAAAACAGCAGGGAAACACTTCTAAACAAAAGATGAATAGAAGTGTTGCGTCCAAATTTTAAAAAATGTCCACAATCCTGAGGGATCTCGCAACATTACTTCCTTTGGGGCAAGCATCCAGCACAAAAGGAAGAAAAGAACCAAATTAAGTGAACAAACAAATCCATCAACAATGAGGACCCCCCCCCAAAAAAAGAAGGGTTGTCGCTCAGATTTGGCGAGTGTTGTCCTCTTCTGAGGGCAGGAGAGTTCAAGATAAAGTTCAGCTGCTCAACACGTTGCATACTGACAGACTTGCTCACTTGCTTGCTCAATCGCTCTCTCTTGCTGTCTGACACGCGCACAGAGCATAGACTGAGCCTCTAGTTTCCTCCAGGAAACCGTAAATACACAAATATCCTCGTCAGGCAGAAAAAAAAAAAAAACTGCACAGCACACAGATTCCGGCCAAACAATGCATTCCCCATAGACTTTTTGCGTCCGTTGTTGCAGGAGGAATTTGTTTTCTTTCTCAATTGCATAATGTTAAGTATGTCAATAGCCTTATTATACCAGTAATCAACATATTAAAAAAAGTTACCCTGCCAGGCCAGGACAAGCTTTGCTTTTACAAGCCACTTGTTTAAATTTCTTACCTTGCTTTAACTTTTTCGAAACTTTAATTTTCTTACAGCTGAATGTTTTATAATTGATAGTTAGACGCTAGATAGAGTAAATAACTATACAAGCCAACTAGATCTTCCAATTTTAATCCTTGTTATGTTCCTAAACATGCCTGTTGATAGATTACTGCACAATTAACAATTGTGATTTTACAACACTGTCGAACAAACAAAGTAGACTTTGAGAAAGAAATTCGTTGGCACACAAAGTATAGCATTTGCAGTTCTAAGATATAAAAGATTTAAAAGAAATTCTAATATTTTCTCTTGACCCCTTTTAACTTACAATGTGGTAATGTGCTTATGATTGAAGAGTAAAGTTTTGTCATAGTGAATGAGTGATTTTGTGAGTAACCATTGTGTGTTTTCCACCCCCAACACCTCAGATCAGTCATGTGTATTCACAGAGGTCTTAACAATACAGACCCATGACTAGCCACAATGAGTTATGAGCTGATAGGAGTACCGTGTTTGTGTGCTTGTGTTAAGAGGACAGCAGAAGACCATGACCTGATAAGACTTATAGGACATTTATGCTGTCTGCCTTCCTGTATTCCCACATGTGACACACACAATAACACCCATTATACCTAAAATCCATGAAAATACTAGTATTATATTTCTCAAACTTCGCAGGGCTGTTTGATTGAAGGCAATCTAGCACATCGATAAGACAACAGCCTTAAAATAAAAAAATAAGCGAGAACATGGACCCAAAGATTTTCTGTCAGAGCTGAAATGTGACTCAATAGCCGTTATGGAGTGAAATTGGGGGGAAAAATATGAGGTTCTGCTTTAATATAGAGAATAACTACTGTATTGTGGGTAGTTTAGCTGTAATGGACTCTGAAACAACTGCATGAGGGATAGTTCAGCTATAAAATTCAAAATAATAGTTGTAAAAGTAGCCAGAATTGGAATCGATGTGTCCCTTCTGATAGCAAAAAAATGTCCTTGTTTTAACACGCCTCATGAGACTGACAGCCTGAAGGTTACACACAAGAAAGGCTGCAGGGGAAGGTTAGAAATGTACCAGGCTTTCAAGTCTATCCTGTGACCATATAACCATCCTTTTGTCTTACTGCATATGTGCTTCTGTGGCTGCTTGACTGAATATAACCCCTATCTATCCCGTGACCACCAGCCATTGAGAACTCTTGCCTTTATGTACTGGTGGTCATGGCTATAATGTGATCATATTTCCTCTGTCCATTTAAATGTTTGTGTGAGACTAACGTCCCATCTACTCATCTGTCAGTTTACATTCCTGTCTCTGTCTAGCTGATGGTTTGCCTGCCAGAGCGCATCACCCCCTTGTGCTAACTTTCCTTTTCTCCATTCATTTCTTACTCCCCTCTTCCCACTACTTCCTTCCCTCCCATTCCCACCACAAACACACATACCCCCACACACATTCAAAAACAACCCCACCCTGTCACTCTGTGAATGTCACTCCTGTCTATCCTGTGACCAGAGTCATGACGCTGCCACAAATTACACTCCCTCTACTATTCCCATGGCCCTAATTAGCTGATTGGCTGCAATGCAATGTGACTAGACCACAGTCCCTCTGCTCTTGTGTGTTTATGCATTTATCTGGATGTGTGTGTGCCAGCTTGTTCATGTTTATTTGTGTTTCTTGTCATTTCTGTGTCATAGTGGTTATCCAAGGTTTCCTCCAATTTTTATTTTTGAAGGCATCATTGATGATAAGCACTCACTGCTGAGGCGCTTTCCCAAAATACGTTCATCACTCCACCAGTGCTACGTGTCTTTTTTGAATGTGGGAAAAGATGTCCCACTGTTTCTCTATCTGTCTACCATTCAAGCTCACTACCCAGGTTTTATCTTATTTATTTCAAACAAGCAGGTGCCAGAAACCTAACACGTTATCTACTGTGCGTCTAAAGGATTTTCCTAGGAAAGTCTCCTCTGAAAGCAAATAAAGTTTTCATTCACTGGGTGTTTGTTTAATTGCAACTGCAATAAAAATCTGACAATAGTGGGATTTTACTTTATCTAGACATGTTGTAGATTGATATGCAGTGATAATCCACTTGTGCAGATTGATCAAATAGACACAAGCTGCACTTAATCAGATTAATATTAGGAGTGAAATCACTGAAAAACAAGAACATGAAGATGACCATGTGAGTTTCTTGACCTGAAATTGGCTTGACTTGACAACAGAAATCCAACCTGCTTTTGAAGCTAGAATCTGTTGAAAACGTACTATCCACGGTCACAAAATGTACTGAAAAAGCAGCTACGTTTTGGTCAGGCATTAAAAAAAAAATCTTAAAATAATAATTCAATAATCAATCAAATGCACAAATATGTATATATCTGAAACAAAGCTAGAATGTGTTATAGCCTGTGCAAGACAACATTATTTCTAAAAGATGCTTTCCTCCATCTACCTTTCTGTCCAAAATTTAAACAACCCCTTCCATTAAGCCAAGCAGTGTACACTACAGGGTGTACAGGGTCATAATCGTCCAATTTCAAAGATGAGATATTCACCCGACTATGTTATGTCACCATGTACTTTGTTTGACAAGAGATTGAGGTGACAAGTTTCATTATATATTAGCTTGTCCTGGTTTTGACGAAGAGAGAAACAGATTAGTTAAATAGTTGCAGCTGGCCTCATCAACAAGGCCCAGGACCCGGACATGGTCTCTTAGCGATCCCCACCCCATGGCCGTTATATATTCACTGTTTACCCTGCACAGCAGACCACCACTCATGTCATGTCTTTATACTATTAACATTTGCACATTCCTTATTAAAAATGTTGTATATGTATTTTTTAGTTTATAATCACTTTACACCTCTTTATACTATAATATATTTGTACATATTTTTATTCCATCCATCCATCCACTTGTATTTCCTCCTCCTTTAAATCCTTTGCGTTGCACCACAACACACTCACCCTTTTCTGCAGCGCTGTCGCTGCTAGAAGCAATACAGACCATAAAAAGGTGGACAAGACAAGGATACGCTTGGATGTTAACAACAATAACAGCTTACATGTTATCTTATTTCCTATCTCTCAGATGAAAACACAAACCCTTGAGACAGACAAGTCCATATGTATAGACACAGAAAACACTGCATGTTCTCCCATGGGCTCTAATCAGCTGATCCACTTTGTCTTTTTCAAGAACTCACTTCTCTCCTCCTTCCTACTCCAACACCACCACCAACATCTCTCTCTACTCTCTCAGGACAACACACACACACACACACACACACACACACACACACACACACACAGAGGACGGTTTACACGCAAGTTTAATTCAAACCAATTTTATTCCCTCATTTTGTCTTTTAATTCAAACTGATTGCATCTTTTGTTCCCAAGGCAACTGAGTCAACTGAGGTTGTCGGCTCTTTTCTTGCAATGCCCAACTTCACATTCACACAGCATCACACAAGAATACCTGGAATCAGTATGATTCAGTACAAACACTCCTTTACTGTTGTAATAGCCTCTGAATGGACCCACAGGGGTAGTTTAGGATTAAGTGCCTTACGGAGAGGGCACCTTGTGATTATAACCCTTTTCATTGAGGGAATTTTCCAGGAAAATTATGTTCAATGTTCTTAGTACTATTCGGGTGGAGTCTGCAGCTCTGAATGTCTCTGACCGGTCAAAGCCTCATGGAAGTAGTTGCTAAAACAATTTTTGTCATTGTATAGTTCATGCGTATAATATTAAAGGAAAAGTTAGACATTTTGGGAAATCTGCTTTTTCACTTTCTTGCCAAGAATTACACAAGGAGATCAAGACCACTCTAATGTACAGTAAGATATGAATCTACTGCCAGCAGCCGGCTAACTTAGCTTAGCTGAAAGACTGGAAACAGAGATAAACAGCTAGCCTAGTCTGTCCAAAAGTGACACAATTCACACGATGGACATGACGAGAAATGCACGGCCACACGAAAAATCGTATGCATCAAGTGTGACATTTGTAGTATGCTATTTCACGATAGCCTATCAGCATTGAGACTCAGTCGCAGGCGGCTTTCCAGAGTGTTGTGTGTAGAGGATAGGGACAGAGCCTCTGCTCGCTGAGAAACAGCTGCTGAGCAACATGGAGCTCTGGAGGAGGGAGCAGTGCAGAGCTTTTGGACAAATAAACACCCGCAGTCGGACTGGATTCTGAACTGACAACTGAGTCATTTAACGGCGGGAGGAGCTCAGAGTTTTTATTAAATTAACTTTTCATCGTGTTTACGGCACCCACTGTTCTTAGTAGCCACCAGAGCTCTGTGGGACTACTTCATATTTATCCCTAGGAGAAAAGTAAGTAGAAGAAGTTGAAGAAATTAAGTTCAGAAGAAATTTTTAGTTGTGTTAATATGCCAATATTATAAACTGTCAACTAAAATTGAATAACACAGTAAATTCATGCAGTTTCAGTTTTCAAGTTGCTGCAAATCTCAAATTTCTGTTTTTCTGCTGGAGACGAAACATAACTTCCTGAAACTCAGTGGATTTTTACCACTGCCTGAGGCGCTAAATATAAATACTTTCAGAACAAAACTGTTTCAATAATTTCTGTGTTACAACAAGAAGAGATAAGGGGTGAGAAAACTGACACTAATTTACATGAAAATCTTGCAAATTATTTCCTCATTTTTAATTGAACAGAATGGCAGTCTGTCTAACGGTGATAAGGTTTTGTCATTGTTCCCCTGGCTACAGTAATGACTATTATGTAAGCCTGTCATAGCAACAGAAATCACAGAGTTTCTTAGAAAATAATTAATACAATTCGGTACAAAAACCTGCAGGGGACTTCCTTTAACATCTGCGACCTCACTGTTACGAGTCATGGATAATGGACAGGTAATGATCAAGAAGGCACAAGGTCAAATCTGTTTTATATTCCCTATTCATCGACAGTGGAACTACCTGTGTAAAACTTTACTGCTTATCCTGTCTTATCCTGTCTGATCCCTCTAGTCCCTCAGACATGGAAACTCAGGGGAGGGAAGATAGGCGAGCAGGAAGGACATTCAGGGAGGAGACTGAGAGGGGGGACAAAGACGTTGTAAGCACTGCAACCTTGTGGAAGCTGACAGAAACATGTTCTGCTAATATATGTAAATGTATGTAATAATGTATATGCAAATTATGGCATGATAAACTTAAGTTGAAATACAACTTTCAAATATTCTCTTAAGGAAGGAGGAAGGAAAGGTTTTAAGTAACCATACAGATGTCCAGTCTGTGCTGGTGGTCTGTGTACTTGGAAGGAACTACACTGGAAGAGGGAAGTTATAGTCTTCCCTCGACATGACACCACTATGATTCACAAACTGGGTTTGAAAAACAGAAAAGACTTCCCTCTCACAAAGCCTCCCACTAGATTAAGGGGAGGATGAGACCCCATTTTCCAACATCTGGTTATGGAAAAAGTTCCTCTGAGATACTAGTCCAAGGAAAGGCAGTTCTCAACCTTAAAGCCTTTTCTCTTATAAAAATGAAACATGAAAAACTTCCATTAAACATATAGGTAATCCCGCATTTGTAACTTGTCCCTCAACCACATTCTAAACATTCTCTCCTATTGGTTTCTTGGAAGCGATCAGAATTATTTTCACTGAGCTTCTTATCAACGTGATCTGTGCTAACAGTAATTCTCGGCAGTATCAGTTCCTGGTCCATTTATACTGACCTGGTTTCACTCGTCAGGAAATTATTTCCTCTGTACCAGAAACTCCTTGAGCTTAAACTGGACTTCCAAAACAATTTTAGGACTGACTGACTCTAATAGACACATAAACAGACTAAAAGGCACTTGCTAGCAAGTCAACATTAAGGCATCAATGCAACACTCTCTGTAGGACTGGGTGTTAGGTTACAGTGTAGACATGAAATGCGGGGAGAGATCATTATACTACCAGAAACTACACAGTTACTCTTCTAGTCCTAAAATTCCCACTTTCCAAATGTCATAATCTGGAATGTTTGGGCCAATATGTGAACTTTTATTTTCAAATGTTTCTGGGCTGAAACATTTGCTATATTAGGTACTGATACATTTATTTAATGGCTTTGACAAAAAATTATGCCAATGAAGCTCATTTGAATTTTGAGGACAGAGATGCAGCGCATACAGAGAGGGGGGGAGGGGAAGAACAGAGATGGGATGAGACAGACAGGAAGAGGGAGAGAGATGAAAGAAAGGGAGAAAAAGGATGAGCAAGAGAGGAGTACAGGGGGGAAAAGGTGGCACAGACATCAAATAAAGAGGGGAGAAAAAACAGGAATAATATCAAAAGGACAGAGATGGGAGAGGTGGGAGGATAAAACGGGAGGTGCTTGGGAGAGAGACAAAGACAGAGAGAGGCAGCATCTCTACTCACCACAATCATTTCTGACGGCTCCAAAGTGATGCATTCACAGCCTCGTCTGCCCCCCAGTTGCTTGCCAAAACTGTAGAGAGAGTGCACACAAAATAAGTCTTAAAACAAAAACAAACCAAAGGCAAAGATTAGACAATTCTCACACACTGACAGAGGCAATAGATGTAAGTCAATCACATTCGCACACCCACAGATTAACACCAGACTTTTAAAACCACTGAATGCCAGTAATTGCCTAAATCAAAACTGAGACATCCTGGCATTAAATGTGAAATGATACAAAGGGTTCATGTAGCCACGGTACGGTCTTTACACTTTACGAGAAGTAACATCAGTTTGGTTTGATGTGTATCAGTAAGTCTCTGTTTACCTGAGGAAACTGGCTCTACAGCAACATTTGGTAAAAACTCCCTGACTGTTGTATGCCACGTTTTCCACTTGTCCATTTGCATATCACCACAAATTTGACTAAATGAATATGAGTTAGGGCAGGTGACACATAAGAAAAACGATTAGCATCAAAAATTCAAGTGGCTATAATTTTTCTATCAAACTGTGGAATAATACGCATTTTTAAAATGCCCTGAATATATTATGTATTTTATGACATTTTTAAAGCCATTTCAAAGATTTAACAAATCTTTATAAAACCTTTTCTACATGTGAGAGACACAACAGTTTTAAGGCAAACAAGGATGTATGAGTTTTCCAAAGACACCTAAGATTGGCTGCCAGCATACACCAGTCTGTGACACGGCTCTGTTGGTGTTACAGTCGAACCATCAGTTTGTGGCGAAGGCCTAACCGCTGAAAGAAATGAGAGTGTCCATCAATAAGCCTTCACGGTTGACAACTCAACATAACTGTACACAGTCCGCAGGGACAAACACAATCCGCGCTTAACCAACTTTGATCGCCACAACAAATACAATCCTTAGTATTCTCTCAGTCTCCTGAGAGCAGCTAACTGGTACTGACATTCATCATTCAAATCAATAGGTACAACTGAGCACAAACATTTCAGTTTGCATGACTGAGCAAATGTATGTGTATTTTTTGAGTTATGGGAAATGTGTTAGGATTTTATGAAACTTTTAATAAAGCTAATTTCTGCAGCTTGTTTAATGTCACAAATGAGAATGGGAAATGATCAAAATGTCAACATAAACACAAACTTCTCTGCAGCTGTTCAGAGAACTTAACTCACGGAATTTCTAAATGTCAAGCTGCTTCATTCACAAGGACCACTTTAAACTGGCCAAGATCAGAATCAAACAATGTGACTCTTTGTCTGCAGGCCTCACAGGTTTAGCTCTGGTGGCTAGGCTGCTGGCCGTCCCCTGATAAGCAGGAGGAGAGCAGCTGATGTTGTGGTGAGACCATGTGGGCAGTCTGATCTACTCTTGTCACATGGAGACTGATATGTTCGTTGAGGATCAGTTCAGTGATAGTAAAAACCCTTTGTGACGATTATCTCTGTCAGCCTTCCTCCTTACTGCTCCAGTCTGAAGCTTACAGAAGCAAAGCTTGTTGCAAATGTTTTATTTTAAACTTTCCAAACTCGTAAAGCCAGAAAAAAGAGTGTGGGTATAACCTAATGATAGTGTCAATCAAATTCTTCCATTCAGGCCATTTACAGCTTCTGTCAAATACATCCAGTATCATATATGACAAAGAAAAGCGGCAAACATGGCAATGTTTTGCATTTCTTTCTTGGAAATTTTAATTAACTGATTATCTGAATAATTGCAGATGAATTTTCAGACTATCAACTAATCTATTAATTGACTAATCTGTATTTGTTACCACAGAGTGCATCATAATTTAAGTGCTCAGCGCACAATGTGATGCTTCGGTGGTCACCTTGATAACAGAGAGTGAAGCAAACACTGAAGCTGCCAGTACACTCACACATCAGAACTGCTTGACGGATTGAGGAATAGGTTTGGATATCTCCTCCCCACCCACCTTTCAGATTATGGCTGTCTGTGTCTGACCATTTCTGCAACTTTCTTACACCGACAGTCTTGAAATTCACACCTACTTCACACAGTGATTTTACCAGCTATGCTAAGTTTATAAAGAAGCTACGGCTTGATCTCCTCTCTCTTTTTTTATTGTGTTACAACTATTTCTGTGACTTGTCTTGTGTACAGCTGAGTGAACGCCTTCCAGGAAGAGTCTGTCTGAAAATGCAAGCTGTTATGTCCATATTTAAATTCCCCCCCTACGCTATGACGGCTGGCTTTTTACTCCGCACTTTACACTCCTGTGTTCATGCAGACTGTAATTATGCATGTCTCTGTGTTTCCCTGTCCTGTCGAAGTGTGTGAGAGACACCCCGTCTCAACAGCTCAATCACTGTGTGCGGTGATCCTTGAGAACAGACTGGCCTGTGAACATGTCTCGCTGCCTCTGGCATACTAAAAAAGTGGCAACTCAGCATTGTTTAAGGACTGGAGGAGCGGCTGGTTTTAATTATGGAAGCGTGCTGTGCTGGGAGACGGCCAACTTTCACTCTCACATCGCCTCTCTGGTTACGTTCTCACACTGTCTCTTCCTTCTGCTTGTTGTCCCCTTTCTACCTTCGTCCCTCACTTCGCTCCATTTACTTTCATTTATTAATCTTCTTCTTCCTGTTGTTCTTCCTTTGCTTGCTTTCCCATGTACTGTCCACTTTACTTCTCTCATTCTGCATTCCCTTTCATCCTTTCTCTTTTCTTACCATTGGCCCTTCCTCTTTCTGCCCCCCCCCTAAAACGAAAAGAAAAAAGCAAACTTTCATCTCATCACATCCTTAATCACAGTTTCACACCAGCGCAGACACTACTCTCACAATTTCAGCCTCTTGATTTAGGACTCAGATGAAAGCCAGTCTTCATAATGTGTTCTGATGATGGAAACAATGATAAAAGTCCTTTTTTCCCTGTGAATTGGAGGAGCAGTTATACTTCAGACTGTCAGAATCAGTGACTTTTATGCGTCATACTGATTTTCTTGTAAAGGAGGACTGATAACCACAGCAGCTAAGGTAAAATAAAGTGTGGGCGAAACTATACCATATTGTTGCCTAACCTCTCCCATTGTAGCTTAATAGGGCCAAATTAGCTGTGAGTGGATTTATTTGACACTTCACTGCAACATGCACTTAGATACACTGCACATCCACATGTTCACACTCAAGATTCCCCCCAAATGAGGTGAAACAAAGGTCCAGATTATGGCATCCATCCCTGCTGATAAAACCTTAATGGTTTTTGGCAACACAATCAAGGGTAAAAGGATTATCTCAGGTTTTCTACAGGACACTAAATGTACAAAATATTAAACACTTATTCTTTATTCAATTAGTGTAAGTGTCAGGTGAATCCAGGCCCAGTAAAAGCCATGATCCCTTTTATTGAAGTTTCTTATTTTAATACTATTTATAGCACTGGCAGAGAAAGAAGCACATTAGCTAAGGAGGGATTTTTAAACTTTAAGCAACTGAAATAAGGCAAAGAAGCATACACATGTATATTGCTATTTCGTATATATCTGCGTCAGTTAATCAAGTGATATGTTATTACAGGCATCTCTGTAAATTCTGCTTTTGCTTGCCTGCGTTGAGGTCTGAAGTCTGTGCCAGCTGAAGAAAGCATTCCTAGAGCTGCAAGGGTTTACAGTCATCTGTCAGAGGCATGACAGCGAGGAAGATGCTTTCTAACACATGGCCTACAACACCAGTTCCACCAGTTAAAATTCCCCAAATTGTTTCAGACCACAGGAATTGTTGTTTTTGAAATAAGAACCAAGTTACTTTAAATATTCTGAACTGGTTTGATCAGAAAAACTACAAGAAAAAGCAAGCGGTCCTGCATCACAAAGAGGTAATGATTATTAAATGCAACAAAATCCATATTCATCTAAACATCAGGTCCAACGGGAACATGAACACCCAAGCATGATTTTTAGAGTTCCCAGGGAGGAATGCAGTCTGCTGGGCTCAAGAGTTCTCTCAGAGCCCTAAGCCTGGAGGTCAGCCCGACTCTGACAGATCTCTCCACACTCCACTGAGGCGAGACGCATGGTCCCTGTCAGTGCAGCGCAAAGCCTGCCTAGCCTGTCTCCTCGCTGTGTGTGGGTGTCTGTGTGTGTGTGCTGGGTGGTGAGACAGGCTGTGTGAGATAAACAAAAGAAAAATACAATTTGCTAATAATAAAGCAGCAGCAGGAGAACTAGAGTCTGCAGACTTGTATGCTCTACTGTATGTACTGTATGTGCATGTGTTTGTGATTGGACAAATGCACCTCAGGGCAGTTTCCCACGTTAGCTTCTTTCTCTTTCCCTGACCTACTGCACCCCCAACAGCAGAACCAACAAACTTGAGTCAAGTCTTAGACAGTAATTGAGTTTCTGTGTGTGGGCACATGTGTGTACCCACCGAATAATGCTGCTGCTCTGTCTAAACTGAGATCTGATAGCTCTCTGTTGTCACCTGGTGTGAATCTGTGTTCCACAGAGGGAATAAGACAAACCTCTAAAAACGGTTTGACCAAAGCTTTAGTCTGACAAAATAAAAGTGGGTTTAGAGATATATGAACTTGTCAAACAAACACGCTCATAAACGTACTCACCATGAATCATGGTCACTGTAGAGAGCTTATTTTACAAGCTTATTCACTCCTGATCAAAATAAAGAGTTCCTACATACAGTGATGGTAGTGTGCAGGAAAAATCACAGTTGTAGTTGAGATCTCACTGCGCTCCAATTCTTCAGTAGTTAACTCTTTATCTAAGTGCTTGCTCCCGCCCAAAAAAAATCCTCCTATCTAATGCAGAAATAAAGAATATCTTTGACGTGCAGTGAGTTCTGACTGTCCACATCATAACTACAGTACATTAAGAAGTTCTTTGAATATGAGATCGATGATGACATGAACCAATATTTCACAGTTCAAGTAGTGCCAGATGAGGTTTAAATCACAAGAAAAGGGAAACAGTATTTTAATGTTTTCCTGCAATTATGGAGCAAGAAAACCATCTGTATCTCACCCAACCAGAAACCCCCCAACCAAATTACAGACATCAGATGATTAAAACATACATTAGTTTTTCTTACCAGCCAAATATCCAAACTTTGTTATGATGGAAACTAATCTCTGTTTTCTTTAAGACCACACCACTAGTTTAACATCCCCACAGTATGTCCAACCAATTCCAAATGACTGAAACAATTATGTCTTGGACCCTTTACCTTTGACCTTCAGTGATTTACTGCATTCACAGCAACTTTTGGTTGAATGAGCTATTAAGTTCAGTTCCCCCTCTCCCGCAAAAATAAGGCATCTTTCCTTGGAATGGAAAGCGCTTTCCACAGTACTGAAGCTGTGTCTGTGCTGGATTTTAGCAGGTGATGATTTCTCTCCCCTCCTTTCCTTCAGAAACAAGTTGTTGGCAGCGGGGAGAACAGGTTCAGCCCCGGTCCAGTGACAGCTGCTGCGCCCGGGGCAATAAACCATGACAGCCGGCGCAGAAAGGGCCACACACACACACACACACACACATATACACACACACACACACTCAGCTGGTGAGCCTGTGAAAAAGCCTGTGAAAACCAGTGATGTGCCCAAGAGTGCAAATACAAACATGAATAAAGGGATGTGTCTATTAAAAATAGTAAAATAATATGAAAATGGAGTTCATATAAATATTAAAATAGCCTTTGGATTTAGTCAAATGTAAGTCAGAGTTTGCATGTTATGGCATGGTGTATAAATTATGTTTTAGAATATTTTTATCAGTCTTTTGGTGTAATTGTGAATGCTCATCACAATTTCCCACAGCCCAAAGTCCTCAAATAGCTTCTTTTTTTAAACCAAGGCCAAAACCTAAAGACTCTACATTGTCACACTGCAACTCTTCCTCATAAATGACAAATAAAAGCAGCACATCATTACATTTAATAACCTCTGAAGAATCTGCTAAAATATGGTTGTAATTTATAAAAATTGGGTTTTTCCTAGCATTATAAGCATCTTTATCATAGCACTTAAGGCAAACAAACAGAAAAACTATACTGCTGTTTTGTTCTCATTTACGAGCACCCTGCTTCTGTTCTCTGCCCTCTGTGTCGGTATGACAACTAGGGTGGACACACACACACCTGATTTTTTTTCTTGACTGAAAAAGGACTGAAACAATTAATCCATTATCAAAATTGTTGACAATTTTCTTTTGATCGACTAATTGATTAATCAACTAATTGTTGAGGCTGTAATAACAGCAGTTTATAATAGTCTGAGACAAGATTTTAAAATTCTGGAAAGTTATCACAACGGAAATTCCTTCCTCAGATCTAGGGCTAAAGCTGTTCCTTTAAGCATCCTTTAAGGGAAACTCTGCACTCCTAGAAAGATTTGTTTTTGGCAACAGTAAGAGCTCCACTTCCAAAATGACAAGCTGTGTGATACTGCACAGTATATAGACAGTAATCTTTGGGAGTGTAATTTGAGTCCATAGAAAGTTTGAGAGAGTTTCGGTCAAAATTTAAATCCAAACAGAGATCCGGGCCCATTTGGCACCCATGTTTCCATGGTAGTGATGGCCAACAGTAAAGAAAGAAAACCGCAGACCAGAGTCTAACACAGATACACACACAAACACACACAGATTATTGTACTTCTCAGTTCTGTTTAGCCGTTCTTCCTCTCAGCTTTAGAGGACTGGTTGGCTAATAGTGACCACTCTGACTCACCCACACATTAAAGAAGGCTGGACAGCTGGCCAGCAGTCAACAATACAGACAGACCACCAACACACACACACACACACACCCACACACAAAACAGCCAGACAGACTCCAAGGAATGATGTAGTGGGTCATTCAGAAACATCACGATTCATTTGCAAAACAACAGGGTAATCAGTTAAGGGGCTCATTCAAACCTCAGCATATCAGAGCAAATCAAAGCACCGCTCCACTCCAATAGCATGACTTAAAATGTATCCTCATAGCTTAGACAGAGAGATAGCATTTACACTGGGCTGAACCTACATTCATTGCATACTACTGCAGACTATCTTGCTCTAATCTGTACTTTCTTGTAATGCCGCAGGTTCCCCAAAACACAGATGAAAAGTGAGCAGCGTTGTCAATGTTTTACTTATGGAGCTTCGAGGAAGCAAAGCTCCCAACTAATTTGTGGAAAACACACATATTGTTATATGAACAGTCGTTGGGGTTCGATGGCATTTTATCAAATACCAATCTGGCAAAATTCCACGTATCATATCTGAATCCTGTTGAATCCCTTAACCAATCTCAATAAGTTTAGCTTTAATCAAGTAACTAAAGTTCTAAACAGCTACAACTTAGAGATACTACAGTTTAGACTTTCAGCACTCATTTTCGAAACCTGGCGATACAGATAGTCTGAAAACGAGAGGAGCAGCAGAAGATTTGAAATGTTGGATGTTGATTGGTGGTGACATTAAAATAACAGCACTGACTCCTACATCTGATTTTTCACAAACAATTTCATTCAAATAACGTTGGTCCTGATTTATAAATATGAGGTTTATGTGCTCAAAATATTTATCTAATATGCCTACATTTAACTGAGCCTCATCTATTTAATCTGCTGCGATCAGCTAGATAATTTGTCCAGAGATGAGTCACCGCTCAGTTGAGCTACAAAAACACAGTTCACTCACGGTCGTGGAGTGAAGTTGTAGAGTGATGTGTCCTTTCATTCACAAACAATCTTTGGTACAGCACAGTGAGCAGCTTTCAGGGAGCACATTAACCGACAGACAAAAGTTTCAGTGAAGCCGCTATGGCATTACTATTTATTAGCTGACATAATCTACTGCCGGTGACGTTGGACATTTTAACCGACGAAAGCAACAGTCAGCACCGGCTGAGAAGGCCTGTATTTAACGTTTCAACATTTGTCTTTGCTAATAAAAACTAATGAGGAGAGTTGAAAGATTAGATAAGAGCTTTTTAAGTCAAATGCAGGTATTTTTTGGACCAGAAACAGCACATGGCATGTGCTGCTGATATTGTGGCACATCCAAATCAGGATTTGATCCAAATCATTTCCTCTTTCTCTCATTGTTTTTGTCACTCTTCACTACACATTTAATCATTAATAACTTACCAACAGCAATCAACTAAATCTTTTAAGGACAAACATTTCAACCTAGAGCCTATTTCACTTGAGACTCTTTTCCTTTAAGATAATCAGTGTAGATAAAAAGAAAACACAGGAGTTAGCACTGTGTTTTTCAGAGCTGTGGGGCCCTGTGGTGTTAAGCTATCCTGCCGCAGCGCCGTGGGGAATTCCTGGCTATCCAGTTGGTTAAATACTGGCAGGCAGGAAATGAAGCACGCTGGGATGAAGAATGCGCAGAGAAAGTGAGAGGAAGTTTTGAAAAATCTCAACGGACTTAGCTCGGAATCACCATTACATTACAGCAACTGTCTCTGCATTCAAAGACACAAATGAGCGTAAAAGAGAAAAAAAAATTCAGATCACTAACCAGGAACAAGAATTTCAAGGGTCCGCTTCTTTGGATTCCTTGTGAGTGAAATGATATCCAGCATATTATCCACAATGAAAAGAGGGCAAAGCACAATATTCCAGTAATCCAGGTTTAGATCCAAGTGGGTTTGTTTTATACTCCTGAGTGTGAACAAGTGAAAAGTTTCCTCAGAAAGTAGGTGACTGTCAACGCTTTAAGTTTGTCTTCAACTGAGGGAGTGTGTGTTCTCTCCCGCTCTACTCTGTTCTGTCTGTCTGCTGGCTCCAGGGAGGTGTGTGTGTGTGTGTGTGAGCGTCAGTGTTGTCAGCGCGTGTGCGTTGCCTGCTCATTTCCTGCCTGGATGTGCTTCTGGGCTTCAGGCGAGTAGGCTGCTCAGGAACACATGGCCAGCCACTGTTCTGCCAGGGGTTCCGCATTCCACGCGCATGCAAGCGCGCGCACACACACACACACACACACACACACACACACACACACACACACACACACACACAGTACTCCACCCTATTAGCTCCCTCTGTGACCCTTTAAGCCCCCCCTCCGCTGCCCCTGAGTACTCCAACACAGACACACAGACACACATACACATCCTCCAGTACTTTGCAGGGCACAAACCTTCCCCCACCTTACCATCAACTCTGTTATCAACTGACCCATGCTGGAATGAACGAACGAACAAACACACACACACACACACACACACACACACACACACAATCAGTGCTAGCTGCCCTGAGGTTATCGATAGTTGCCCAAATACTTTTTCTGCTACAGTTGGTCAGTTGATGCTTTGTGATGCTGCTGTTGGTAGAGAAACTAACTTAACATTACACCAGCTACTCATATCCATGTGTTCCTTTAACACAAAACCTGAAAAACTTTGCTACAGGCAAACTGCAATAACTGTTGCATTAAGGTTTCAAAGGATATTTCTCGTCCACAAAAGTGGAAACTTGTCTCTGGCTTCACAGGCTGCTTAAAAACAACATCATTAAAAATCAAAGCAGATGCTTTCGTCATTAGTAACTAACAGTGAGAGAGGAGGTGAGTGTCCAGCATCTAAGGACACTTACTGTGCTGCAGGTGTGTTTGTTTTTTATGTTGTGGAGAGACACGGAAGAGCTGTAGACATTTTTGAAGCAAAACTATCTATATTTTCATATTTCAACCTTCTCAGTTGAGATGATATGATGCTATTCTTTCTCTTATGTGATAGAAAACATTTGGTTTTGAAGTATTGGCTGAACAAAACAAGACAGCTATTGCTTTAAGAAATAGTAACAGGCATTTTTCACCATTTTCATTGACCAAAAGATCAGTTAATTGATAAGTAAAATTATTTGCAGGATCAATTGATGATGAAAATACAGAACTCTGCTCAGTATTGTTTTAAAGGGATTAACAGTGATAATACTGCGTGAATCTGGATGAAAACTAACCAACTAATGCAAAAAAAAAAGTTAAACAAGTCAAAACATGTGAAACTCATATAGAACATTCCGGTAAAGTTATTCATAACTTTCTATGACTTTCACGTTGATTCCCTAAGAATTTGGTAAACTGACTGTCTCTCTGTTGGACACAACACGCTACAAGCTGCTTCCTTTTCCAGAAAACCTGCTAATGTGAATGTATGTTGGTTTGTGAGGCTATCATTCTCAATCTACACCCTTTAGCAGGTGAAGCTCTCACTCAGGTCATATTTTTTTTTAAACTCAACAGAAGGTACCCACCCCCTTCCTTCCTGTTTCTGGCATGTGTAAGCTTCTGTTTCAGTTCAACAGACTGAAGGTAAACATATAGCTGAGGGCTGACCTCGAACAATTTCTATCACAGCTTTCCCTATTAAAATCAATTCCATTGTTTAAACAGGTGCAACATTTAGGGGGGGGGGGTATTTTGACTTGTCTGAGGAGGGGGGCCCTGATACTAAGACTACAAATTCATGCGCTTGCAACACATGGTAACCTTTTCCACGCTTGTTTTTCCACATATTGCCCATAATGGACACTAGACCCTTCAAGAAAAGAAGATGGAGTCTTGACATCACAGGATGTCACTGTGCCCGGCTAAGAAATAGTCCAGACTTGATTGACCAATTAGTCGAGTGAATCAACAAATATTTTGATAATCGATCAATCATCGTTTTAGTCATTCATCAAGCATGAGTGTTAGAGGTGCTGTTGGGCTGATTTTGTTATATCTTAACATGATCGTTTCCCTGTTTCCAATCTTGCTAAGCTAAGCTAACCGGCTGTATGCAGTTTCATACTGAACAGCACTGACATAATTAGATTTTCTCTTAAACATAAGTCATGGTTTACTAGGTCACATTTGATGTACAGTGCCACCTTTGCCTAACTGAGAGTCTTGCTGAAGGAGGTGGGACTTTGTGAGACTAGAAATCTACTGTGATGTACAAGTGTCAGTGCGTACGATTTTGGGTGCATATATACATTGATACCTTGCTTACAGCTTTTTGACATGGCGTCATGTTATGTAACAGATGAACACACAGAAAGACAGAAACACACACACAAATACACTCCTTTTGACAAGATAGGGTGGCTTCACATGTAATGCTAGACCAAATATGACTAAATAGAGTGAGATATCTTGTCTCACCCCACCATGATATTGATCTGCCATTTTCAGAGAATGTGTGTGTCTGTGTTGGTGATAGTTACATACCAGCACCTTGCCAGGTACATGTGCTCCTTGACGAAGACTGATCCAGAGAGCAGGATGTACCAACAGGTAGCGATGCTGTCTGGGCTGGAAGACCAAGATAGAACACACTGGTGTGAAACAATGCAGTCTGTGCTTAATAACACCCCATAATCAAATGTGATAGAAAGTGTGGATTATGTGAACTTTCATTATTCCTGTAGTTGTGCCTTTGTTACATTTCATGACTGAGAATTCACATGTATGTCTTCTCAGGTATGTGGGATTTTCCCCCTTTTTTGCAGCATGTCCTTGTTGTACTCTGTTATATTAGCTTGTTGGGCTGATAAATTTGCCGTTTTATTTATATCTTTGAATAAATGGCAGGTTAGTGCATTTAGTTTGAATCCTCACATTTTGGCAGCAAAATAGCATCAAGAAGAACAACATATCTTAAGGACGAGGAAAATAATCACATAATGTGTCATCAGTCAGATGAGGAAATGAAGAACAATAATTTACAATAAATGCAGCCATGTATAGCTGACGAGTGTGGGATACGTTCATAGCAGAGCTTATGCAGTTATTACTTGACAGATTAAAATTTTCCTCAAGTTAAAACTGATATATTTTGTAACCATCTTCTGCCTCAGCCTCATTTCAGCCACACATATCCGCCAGCTTCTAGGACTTAGTGAGCTAAAGACAATTTGTATACATAGGACTACTTATCATGGTTCTCCATACATTTATGGCTGAACTGGCTAGAAAGAATTTCCAAGCCAGGATTCTTGGGTGACATTTCATCCAAGGCTTTGAAAAATGTAGAAATTATATAAAGAGAATTGAAGACCGTGATTTTGAAAGAAAATATAAAGTGCACATCCGCGCTTTGAATCCCAAGTGCTGCATTTTGCATTAGCATAAATGTATTCCTAGGATGCAAAGCACGCTATAATGTGCCATCACTGTTAGGTGGAGAGAATCCATTAAAAGCAGGCGGTCATGCTAAAAAGACAGGAATAAACAGTGCTGAAAGAGTCACATAATCTAGTCTAGCCATTCACAGCAGCTGCAACATAGAACACTTTTATCTGAAAATAAACAAGTCCAAAACATGGGCCATGTCCATGCTATTTCATGTACACACTGTATCTGTTAACCCCAAACACCTAATTCAATTCATAATATGCTGGGTGCTCGAGTCAGCAGCAAGCAGAGACACAATCATACATGAAGAAGTCAGCCAGAGGAGAACAGACAGTATCCGAGCCTGTGGTAATATGAATGTGAATAGAGGCGGGGAACATGGGCTGAGAAATGAGGAGTGCTTGAAGAGTGTAGATAAGAGGTGCACCATAGTGGGAAGAGCAACATCTTATCAAAAGATGGTAATGTTATCGCCTCTTCTTGCCTGACAGTATAGCAGACAGTAGGTTTTCTGTGTGATTTCTGTACACTAACAATTCGTAGATGCAGTGAAAAATGTATCGGCAGATGTAATTCACTTTCACATCTAACTATTTTTGTTTAGATGCAAATTGGATAGAATACAAAGATTATCCCTCTATAAGGTGACAAAGTTTATCTGCTATGGGCCGCTACTAAGTACAGATTTTAACTGCATCACAAAAAGGGTTTTCTCCCTCAAAACCAAACAAGGTCCATCTGTCATCCATGACAAATCACCAATAAAAATCATTTATATGCAAGATGACTTCAGGATGTGTTAAGAAAATTAATTTCTAAAACTTGGCCACATATTGTTCAAGCTAAGTTTTAAATCAATAAGCTGTATAAAAAAAATAAAAAAACAAACAAACAGAAGTTTAATCAAATTAGTTTCTAGCTGAGGGTAAAATGATACAATAAAGTCATGGGATCTCAGGTGTTGATATGGAGGTGGACTGATGAGATAAAGACTGGCTGTTTATTGTAACAGCTATATCAGAAGAAGCAGAAGAAAACAGGGATATTTGCAGAAGCTTGTGCTTAATCTACAGAAAACACAAAAAGATGTCATAGTGCTGGACACACTGTGTCCAGTAAGGGAAGTGCAGGAAAAACAACAACAAAAAAACCCACAACAATGCCCCACAAGAAAAAAAAAAAGTAAGCTATAATAGTATTGACAGAAATTAACTTATCATCTATCATGCAAAAATGCTAAACATTCACTGGTCCCAGTTTCTCAAAAGTGACAATTTGCAGCTTTTTTGGTTTAATGTGAATTTAAACTGAAATGTAAGGTCTCTCTGTGGGGGACATGTTTATAGATCAATTAATTAGAAAATAATTGACAAAATTGGTTGTAGTCCTTCTACTGAGCGCATTATTAATTCTTTTTTTTTGTTGCTTTTGGTGTTCTTTATCATTGTATGTTGTGCTGTAAAAGCAGGCATGTTCAAAGAAGAAATAGAAAGATTTGTTTCCTGTTGCATTGTTGGTGTTTCAGTGAGGCCAACATGATTAACTACCATTATGGTTTCACTGGAGAGACCTTGATTGCTTTCATCTGCTATTTGGAGAGAGAGAGAGAGAGAGAGAGAG
>JAPMOB010071466.1:0-16808 GCA_029875015.1 Lepomis gibbosus | reverse complement strand
TATTGTAACAAAAGCTTAAAGTTGTGTTACTTTAGTCTAAGCATGGGTCTATAGTGTTCAAGCAACGGGCAAAAACTGTATTATTGTGAAATGTCAAGAAACAATGTCAAGAAACCCTTTCAAAATGTCTAATCTGAATCCACACCAAGACACAAGTACTTGTCCCATGGCTCATTGCTGAACTTACCTAAATTCAATGAAATCTGTTGTCTAGTTTTTGAGGTATTCTGGAAACTAACACAAAGACATACAAACAAACAGGACCAATACTGTAAATTGATCCCTTTTAATCTGTGAGACAACCAAGGGTCGAAGATCAAAAGCCAAACCTACAAATTCATAAAGCCTGTTATGGAATGCATGCATCACAAATGGAAGGCAAATGCAACCCATTTTTATTACTTTATCTTTTGTTTATGACACACTGGCAAAAACTGTAATTCATAATTTTATTTCATGAACCTTAAATACATACTGTTATTCAAGAGAGAAACAATACTGCTGTACTGTTTGTCTCAGTTCTGAGCTCACCTCACTGTCCAGTCCCAGCAGGATGATCATAATGAAAAAGAATATCGCCCAGAGCTGAGGAAAAGGCATCATGGCAACTGCTCGAGGGTAGGCAATGAATGCCAAGCCAGGACCTGCAGTGAGAATGAGGTAGCCAAAAGAAATAATGGACATTTGTTATTTTTCTGCTGTTGAGTCAAAATATTTCACTTTTATGGCCTGAAACTACAATGCTCATTAATTTAATGGTTTGTTAAGTCTTTGATTTATGCACTTATCAAAACATTTTCTATATTTTTACCTGACTCTGCCACTTTTGAGATGTCTGTGTTCTGCTCATATGCCATGAATCCAAGAACAGAGAAGATGGCAAAACCAGCTACAAAACTGGTCCCACTGTTCAGAAGGCACAAGTACAAACAGTCCCTAAAAACAAAAAATAATTTATACTCATTTGTTTTGTATTAAATGTATAAAAACGTCACATCACATTTTTCTTTCCGGAGTTGTGACTCACACCCAAAACTTTCCTATAAAGGCTGTTTAAATGTTTGGCATGACTCCTGAATATTGAACTCAACATAATGAGGTTCCTTTTCTACAAACTACTCCAAAATATTGATTGTCATTTTTGAATAATTTTGTATAATTCTTGTCTTGAACTGTTGTGCTTTTTAAATCACTGGCCTACTGAAGTTGCCACCTGCGCAGGGGTGTCTGTGGCTCACGAAGTAGAGCCAGTTGCCTGTTAATGAAAAGATCGGCGGTTCGATCCTTAGCTCCTCCAGGCTGCATGTCGAAGTGTCCTTGGGCAAGATACTGAACCCCTGGTGGCTATTCCACCTGTCTGTTTCTGTTTAAGCACTAAGGCTCAGTGTACGAATGTGTGTGAATGGTCAATGCGATTTAGTGATAAAGTGCTTTGAGTGGTCTCAAAGACCAGAAAGGCAGTATACAGAGCATTTACATTGTTGGAATGTGTTCTTTCTTTTTTTTGTGTTTGGTACCTGAAACACAAAACAGATATTATATAAAACTTACTTGTAACAGTTATTGTTGTACTTATTATAACTGCCAAGTGCAGTTAGACACCCAATGCAAATAGCATAGGAATAAAATATTTGTGTGCCAGCATCCATCCACACCTGAAAGACAAATAAATGGAGTGCTTTTATCTACAATAAATTGCATGAGAGACTTTAACTGTGTATCGCAACTCTGCAGTGAATCGAGACAGAGCCACATCATATTTGCCACAGTTTACACAGCTGTCAATGTAAGACATCAGCAAAGCCTGTAAATACAGTTTCTCTGAAAATCGTGACACCATTTAAAACCATGTAGGCCTATCAGTAATAACCAATTTTTCAACCTCCTCAACTCTGATTTCCCCCCCAAAGTATCTGCATGTTTACAATATGTCTTATACTAAACTTCTATACATGTTTATTCCAGCACTTCGTTTAAGCTTTTGGTAAAACCTAACACATTTATACACATTTCTGTCTAATTTAGCTTTATAGCTTGTTTTTGAAGAGGAGGTAGATTCAGCAAAGTCACACATAGTGTGTGCACAGAAGTGAAATCTGCTCATACCTGTGGATCACTGAGGCGGGATGGATCTGGGTAGAGGTAGAACTTGATCCCATCTAAGGCTCCAGGCAAAGTGAGTCCACGAACAAGCAGCACTGCCAGCATCACATATGGAAATGTTGCAGTAAAGTAAACTACCTGTGAAAGAGCCATAGTGAGGGTTTGTTATGAGGACACTGTTTACTTTATTTCACTTGTTTAATAAATAAAATCTAACTTATACTGGATTCTGTAGAGAATTCTGAGAAGTTACAGGAAACACAGTTCACTACCCCAAAGCCTAAAGGTGCAAGAACTTTTATTATTAAGATAACATAGCTTTAAATTAAGAGATTCCTCTCTCCTTAATCGAAAGTCCGCAGCCATGTTAGCAGCTCTGTGAGGACGTACTTGCTAATGTTAGAATGCTAACAACAACAATGCTAACATGCAGCTGTCCATGTTCACCTTCTTAGTTTAGCAATGGTCAACATTTCAAAAAGTTTCCATGACTTTTTAAAGACCCACAATAACATTTCCATGACTATTCACAACAACATGCAATCTGACTGACAAAATCAGCGGACTATAGACATTTTCTCTTCCAACACAGCCAATCATGTAGTCACTATCAAATTTTTAATTCATTCTCTCCTCTGTCGCCAGCTGTAATTTCAATACAAATCGCTGTGGCCCGCTTCCCTCTTCTCGTCTTCTTTATCCCTTATCGCCACCACCTAGTGTCTGGACTGCTTTTCTGCCTTGGTACTCGGCCACCCTGACACATCATCGAGTTTGCTATACCTCCATGGCTTTACCACCTCCATTAAATAAAACGTCATCACAATGATTAATTGCGAAATATGTCACATGTCAATAAATTGTTGTTGTTCACTCAGTCAAGTTGTTGCTGATTAAACTGTTTCATAAAGGTTTTATAAAGGTCTGTTTGTATCATATACAGTGTAGCATACTTCTACATACTTCTACGAAATGTTTATTATTGAATGAAAATTACAGGCACAGTCAATAGAAGTAGTCCTTTATAAAAATACTTTAAAGGATCTACGTCCTTTAAATGCAATTGCTGCTGGTGTTAACACTTTTTGGACTCTTTGATTATGGACACTTTTATCATGTTTTGTCTTGTCGTTTCCATTGTCTTTCCTTGTATATGTCTTTACCTTTGTATTTAATTTTTTAAAAATGTGGCAGTGTTAATTTTGCATTGTTTTTTTCTGCACCATGGTCCCGAGGACCATATACCTTATGTATACCTGTATATTGAGGAATGATAATAAAACCCAACTTAACTTCAGCTAAAGTCCCATGTCGTGGCTGCCTCACTCTTAACACTGTTTTTCACTCATTTGATGCCTGTGCAGAGCCGGGAGGTCCTATATGCAAATTAAACAAGGTCTCGCCTCACTTTCATGTCAAAGTAAATGTAAATATTTACGACAAGAAGAGAAAAAAAATTCAATGATAGTGAATTGAGGGAACAACAATCAGGTAAACTTGGGTCCTCTCCTCAAGAGCAAATAACAGTAATATTAAGTTAATGTGCTAGCTGCAGTACATCTCTTAGTCTTAGTCTTCATCTGTCTGTGCCTTGGGATTGCTTGTCAGACTTTGTGCAAGACCAGTGTTGGAGTAAAATTCTCCTATTTATTACATTTGATAATAGGATGGCCCCATTTAGCAGAATATTGGTCCCCAGGTAGTTTAGGACCGGCTCCTCCTGTGTGCTAGAAATATTTATGATCAACCATGAACTTTGTAGAAGTAAACAATTTTTTTGTCTGTGATTTATAATAGTTTATGCTTTCTGCTTTTTTACAGTGCAGACGCTTTGCTGCTTGCTCTCGCGTTCTTTTTCTGATATTCTATTTTTTCCTGTTAAGAGTTAGTGAGTAGTGGGACTGTAATTTATTCATATAAAGTCAGCTATTTCCATATTTTCAACACTTTTATGATCTCAATACTTCACATGTACAGCCTACCAATAGCATAGTGCTGTAAATGGAAACTGGAGCTAACGCTAATTAGCAGCAAGATGCCTGCCTTCTCCACGAACGTCTTCCACAAACATCTACAGAAAATTGTAGAGATGGAAACTGAAATCCAACACTTAGTAGTGAATGTGGAATGGACTATGTGGGACCAACACTACTTTACCATGGACCCCCCCAAAAAAACAGACCACATGGAAAGCTATGACTGGACCTCAAACTCTGACTGTGTGTGACCTTGTTGTTAATGATGTAAGAAGCATGTGCATTATAGTAGTCTGTTGAACACGGTCAGCTCTCTCAATGCTTAGGTGGTAACCAGAGGCCCTCTACCACCAGTCAGAAGACTTGAGAGATTCAGCAGATTGTTGTCACTGAACACATGGCTCAACTATGTCCATTTAGTCTACTTTATTAACCTTCACTTTGTCTGGGACAACAGACATTAAAGTTATAATGTTCGATCACTATTTCAAATTTTATGGGCTTTTGGGATTTTGGGGTAATGCATTTATAATAATTTTAATAATATTTTTTTAAAAAGTGTAAGCTAAGTCAATGGGTAATCATGTTAAATAATGGTGATCTCAATATAAAACAAACTAATCGTAGCTTTCTAAATTGCTGTCTTTATAGGTAGAAGAGTAGGTAAAAGAATGGTGACTGTGTGAAACAGGAAGCACTCAACATATTTAGCAAATTTCAATTCAATTCCTACGACACAGCCTTTTGCAAAAACTGGAGGCCGATAATGCTTTTAACAGTCTAAATATAGCTTTATTAAACATCAGGTCTTTGGAAGGAAAATCCTTTTTCATCGCTGATTTTCTCATCAAGCACAATCTTAATTTCATGTTTTTAATTGAAACTTGTTAGACCAAGATAACAGTGCAGCTGTTCTTGTCAAATCTACCCCTCCCGATTTTAGTTTTATGAGCGAAACTAGAGTACATAAAAAAGAGGGGGGAGTTTTTATTTAATGACTCCCCTTGAATATGTGGCTGTTCAGTTGAATTCCTCTTATCAAGCTATATTTGTAAATATCTGCAGGCCACCTAAATACTGTGCAACTTTTTAGATGACTTTGCTGAACTGCTGTCTTTAGATTGACTGTAACATCCATGCTGACAACCCCCAGAACAGAGGGACTAAAGAACTGTGTAGTATTCGTGATAACTATGGACTGACTCTGCATGAGACAGAGCCCACACACAATAAGGGACACACTCTGGATCTAATCATCTCCAAGGGTCTTAACATTTTAAAGGTTGTGGTGACTGATGTTGCTCTCTCTGATCATTGAAGTGTTTTCTTTAAGAGTGCTATCTCAATACACACAAATGTAAAAACAGAGGTTATCATAAAATGGAATTTTACTGAAAACACCAGTGAAATATTTATGGAGGCTTTCTCTTCCTCAACCACCCTCTGATGGGTCTTAGTCATTGAGCTTGTAGATAATTACAAATGTAAAAATTATATTTATTCCACTGCACCCACTAAGGTGAAAGTGGTCTTTGGCAATAAAATATTGAGAAATTTGCCTCCTTCTTCAGCTACAAATTTCAAAAAATTAAACAAGCAATCAGTGCCTTCATATGAGGTACAGGATATGTGTTGTCCCTGTGTCCACTTCAATTTAATCAATTCACCTAGCATGACACAACTTGATCCTAACACACATAACCTGGAGGCCACAAAACATCAGAAATCTGTCAATAGGCTTTTCCATCAGTGTTTCAAATTGCATGGCGTCAGATCTTCTAAAAATTGTCAGCGTATCTCTTCTGTCAGGTTTCCCACGGGCCTTAAAAACTGCAGTCATGTAACTCTTGAAAAAGAACTCTAGATATGCCACTAATAAGCAATTATAGGCCCATATCAAAACTCCAGTTAAGTAAAATCATTGAAAAAGCTGTTTTTCCACCAGCTGAACAACTTTGTGGCACCAAACAACTGTTTTAATGTCTTCCAGTCAGGATTCTTACCACAATACAGCACTCTACAGATTGCTCTTGTTTAGGTCATCAATGACATCCATTTAAACACTGACAGAATTACATTCTTAGTATTACTGGTTCTCAGTGCTGCATTAACAACAACAAATTACTATACATACTGGAAAACTGGGTGGGACTGTCTGCAACAGTATTAAGGTTTATTTCTGTTGCTTTAGTACATTTCTCAGATCAGAATTGAAATTCTCTAAATTGCATATTCAACCCCCACATCGTCACTTGTACAAATGATAAAAGCAATTTTATTTTGAACAAATTGCAAATACTTTGACACATTGATGTAAATGATTATGTACAATTTTCTGCTATTTCCTACATTATCCATATACATTATTTCTTATGTCATGCTGATCACAATGGTTCTCTTTTGAATAGTCTTATCTCCCAAAACATCTAGGCATAAGATCATTGCATAAGTCACTATGCAAAATGGCTGAATACGTTGCCAACACACAGGTTAAATGGAGCTGAACAAAATCATCATGGTGCATACACAAAATAAGAATAGACAACAACAAATTATACATACTACAGTAGCAACACAGCACTCAGACCATTCATCCGATCCAGTAGATGAATGAAACAAAGATAAAACTGAAGTAATTGTTTTTGGAGCCAGGTCTGCTGAAACTCTCAGTTCTTATAACTCAAGGCTGAAGACTTCTTTTTGCCACCGCCTTTAATTACATCAAATGTCAGAATTTTAATTAATATCTTATTATCTCACTGTAACTTTTACTGTCCTGTTTTATATTGTTTTTATTTTGTATTCACATTTTTATTAAATTTAAATGTCTTTTTATAGTTTCCGTGCTTTGCTTTTATATTTTATGTAAAGAACTTTGAATTTTTTTTTTTATCTCTTTTATACATATAAACCTGCCTTACCTAGTGATAGATGTATCATATCACTCAAAGTGATGTGATTACAGTGTTTAAGAGTAGAAGAGAATTGTGTCTGCTATAAGTACTGTTATCTCATTCCCAATACATTGTTCTTTAACAGTTGAAGAGTCTTTGCACAAAACATACAAAATGCCAAAGTCTTTGTCCTACCTTTCCTGTGGACTTTACTCCTCTCCACACACAAAAGTAACAGATGATCCAAGACAACAGAAGACATAGAGCTAACTCCCATCGTATGCTGCCTAACTCGTGGACACTTCCTGTGACATTCAAAATTCTTCTCCTGCAAATCACATTTCAATTCATAATTCATAAATGTCAACTCATTTTCACAGCTTATTGTCATGCTTGAATTTGTGATTTTTGGATTTAGTTTTCATACTCACTCCCAAAACTCTCTCACTGGTGAAGTTGAATTTTTGGCTACAGTCCAGTTCAAATGATCAGCCCTCCGATCAAACTCCACACAGGTCTCTGTTGCGGAGGAACACAGGATGGTTTAAACAAGACAATCAAGGATGTATACACACATTATCAAAGTCCTCCTTTGTAAAACACCTTCAGCCTTTAGCATCATTTTCATGTTGAATGCAAATGTAATCTATTGGAGCATATCCACATTTCTTTTTATTCCTGTAGGTAAATTGTGATAGTATATTATTTAATGTATTTAATTTAATGTTTATTTTTACTTATAAACTGTATGGCCATTTCCATATAGCCTATATTAAAGTCATGACTATAGTACATGGATTCAAATAAAATTTTATACTAATTTCTGGTATCTGAAGGAGGAAACTTTCTTCTTTCTTCTTTCTCTGTATTCATCTGAAATAGCAGTTTAAGCTGTGTAAACATTAAACTGATCTTTAAGTGCATTAAGTAACATTATGTTAAACACCATGCCAGGCAGAGCAAACCTGGCATCTCAGGACTTTGCACTCCAGATCCAAAACCAGACCCTCAAATGTGTCCTCAATCTGATTAATACCTAAATCTCAAATGATACCTAACACAATAAAAACTGAAATATAATAAAAATTGTGCAAATGCGATAATTATTGTAGTAAAGATGACAATAATTGACAATAATGTAGTTATTTGTATGTTTGTGGTTGGCGATGGCGCAATGGATAAGACTATGCCTTAGGTGTGAGAGACCCTTCCACCATTGTGTCCCTGAGCAAGACACTTGCTCAGGGACACAATGGTGCTCCAGAGGCGTATACGACCTCTGACATGTGTAGCAAATGTAAGTCGCTTTGGATAAAAAAGTCAGCTAAATGAATACATGTAAATGTAAATGTAATGTTTCCATGTGTGTTTATTCAGTCAGATCCCATATGGGGCCTACCTGTGTTCCAGCTGTTTCTGCAACTTGCCCAGGGAAGTTCAGAAGTGAAAGAGAAGAAGAGATACAGGAAAGCCCAGGCCAATATAATGATGTAATAGATGCTGGAGTATAAGACAACCACCTGACTACCATAACCCATCCCTGATAACAAAAACAAAAACAAAAAGTATTTAAATAACATGCATAACATAACATCTGATCAAGGCTGTCAAATAGTTTCAGAATAAAGTAACAAATTGAATCCAGCATGTCACTGTGATGTATTGTAAACCATAAAATTAAAAAGAGATTAAACAAACATAGAAAATAATATGAATAAAATGTATAGGGTAACATGAAATAATACTGATTATATAAAAATATCTCCATAAGATGTAGTAACTAAAGGAAACAGAAACACAACAACCAACAAATTAGCTCAAATAATTACAATACAACATAAAACACATGAAATAATACTCATAAAACATTTGAAACAACATTAAATTATAAATATTAAAGTATATTAAGTGAAGAAAATGTATGAAGGAAGGAAATGTTGCAGTAAATGTTGCTTAACTTAGTCAATTATAAAGCATTTACGGTAGTTTGGCACACATGGAGTGCAGTTCCTTTGAATACTTTATAAGCTAAATTATATCTAAAATATTTTTATAAAATAGAGACCTACGGATAAGTGAAGGATCCTGCTCAAGAACAGTGTGTCATTGTTATTTCTACTGTTGTAGATTTACCAAGGTGCAGAATGCCTGTGTTGTGTTGTGCGTGTTTCATTGCATGTGTACATGAGAAAGATAAACATCAGTTTTTGTAACTCATTCAGCCACATGCGATAGCTCACAGGAGGGAATGTTTGACCAATGTGAAACACCTGTTAAATAAGAATAACCAGTTAATTATAGGTGTAATGGTTCACCACTCCTGTCACAGTTTGTTGGGTTTCTTAGAACAGTAAAACTGCAGGAAAAGAAATGTCTCTGCTAAATAATTTGAGCAGCCGATATTATGCAAGTTATAAACCTGAGACAATTACTTGTCTGGACTCCTATCTTTAAGTTGTGGAATTTGTACCACTTCATTCTCTCTGTTCTACAGGCAGTTAAATTCCTTTCATCACATATGCCTGCAAGAAATGTAGCGTGGGCACTCAAAATTTAAAATGCATAAAGACAGAATGAGACAGGTTGTAAGATCCAACCAGTTTAGTTAGGATTTTAACCATTATTAATTGTTGGTAGCAGTGGCACTCCTCGTGCATGATTTGGTAGTGGCATGACTTGCACTAAATCGGTTTGCAGTGACTATCGATTGCAGTGGGCACATGCGGTGGGTAAGTTGGTGCACCCCTGGAGCACCCCCTTAGTTTGCCTTTCCACAGCTGGCCCAGGCCCACTTCCTCTTTTTTGTTTCTTCATTAATATTCAGCAATAACTGGGAGTGTTTGTTAAAAAGAAATAACACGTGTTTGCCGAAATTGTAAAAAACCTCTATATTCTATTGTAATTTGATTAGTTATTTGCATTATTGACCATCCTCTTTTCAGGCACTTCCAGGGCTACCATTCCTAAAATGATTAGATCACAGGATAACAGATTATCCCTGTGTGTGTGTGTAGTGTGTATATATATATATATACTACCACTTTTATGTTCAAATGCATGTATCTTTTAATTTATGAATACATGAATACTCTGATAATGTAGATCTTTACCTTCAAAAAGGGGACAAATTTTCCTCCAGCAAGTGATACTTCCCTGTGTAGTGTACTGGCCGAGAGACGTCTCCAGGAGAAACAAGGGAACGCCGCAGGTAAAGAGGAAGAGTACATAAGGGATGAAGAACACTCCTTGTGGAAATGGGAAATTACATCATATAAGTTGTTTGTAGGTTGAACATGTGTAACGTATCTTTGTGCAAGAGTCTTCTGTATTTTCAGTATGTTTATGACAACTTGGTAAAAGTTTTTTTTGTGTTTAAATACTGCAGCAACTTTGTCTAAATGCAAAATATGTGTTATCAGAATGGTAAAGATGTTTTCTTGATTCACTTGTGTTTATATGCTTGTGGTTTACTAAGTTGCATTGCAGGGAACTCTCTTGGCAACTGAATATCAATTTCACAGTCGGTGTGAAGCTGTTATACAGTGGCCAGGTGTGATTTGTTTAATTTAACCACACCCAACAATGCAATGTGGCACAACAGTGCATTGTGAATCAGTGAAGTCATGCTTTTGGCATAAGGCCTCAAATGTTTTTTCCTCTGTTGAATGCAATATGCTTCCACATGAATTAATATTGACAGATTTACAAGCAACAGCTAAATTGCAGTAGCAAGCAAGCAAATTAGTTTGGGCCTAGACTTTAGAAAAGATTTATAGTTTCTGGCAAATGGTGGGTTCCTCAAATGAAGGTAATATTTACATAGTAGTGACTGATAAACATAATGATAAAAATAAATCTTGCTGTTGCAGCTTACAATCTTGACTCAATATTTATTTCTTGTTACCATAAAGTGTTATCACAATTTGTGTTGTTTATACAATCTGGTGCACTTTTGAAGAAAGTAGTGACTTTTTCCAGTGGTGTTCCTGATTTTTTGAAAAAAATAAAACTCACCACCTCCATTTTTGTAGCACAGGTAAGGGAACCTCCACACATTTCCTAGGCCTATGATTTGTCCCGCGACAGCCAAGAGGAACTCAATTTTGCTAGACCATTGTCCTCTTGTCAAGGTGTTGGGTGCAGGATGGTTTTTGCCCATGTCAAGCCTGAACGTGACCTCTGGATCACAATGTTTATCCATCATACTGTAACGAGAGAAGGGTTAATAGAATTATCTTTTTTTAGATAAAAGATTTTATAGATCAGAATAGATTCTTTCAGAGGCAAAGACAACAATCCTGTGTTTCCAAAACCAAATAATTTTGTTGGCATTCAGAAATACAATGTGCACAATAACTTTAAAATTTAAAAAAACTATGTAGTGTTTGTGCATTAGTTAATTATTCAAGTTATTTGTGGATTTTGAAGTAGCAAATGCTGAGTACAGGGCACATTTTTAGCATTTACAATTTTCAGTACCAAGAATATGATACAACAATATAATCACAAACCACAGCAGGAATATTTACATGATTTAATCACTACTTATTAATGTTCAAAATCCACACAATGCCAGCTGTCTTACTGCATTAGGTCAGTAGAGGGTCAGTGCTTGGCATGAGGGTAATTCTTCCATCAATGTTGCTTTTGTGTGGCTGCGTTGGATTTGATGTGGGAGTGAAGCAAATAGACTGGAAAATATGTGTGCTACTACGTTAGTTAAAAAGCTTAAAATCCTGAGATGCTCAAAACAACAAGAAGATTTAGATAGTGTTCAAGGTTTCTACACAGCAAGCTTGAATGGCTAGCTTGACTCAGTATTTAACATATACACATAACATGCACAAACAATCTTTACATTGATCCCTTAGATTTTCATTTTATTGTGACCAAGAGACATACTGAAAGGACAATAAGTGCCCTCTAAATTAGCTTAAACTTTTGTTTGGCTTTCTGTACTGTAATTTCTTGTTACTTATTGGCAACAACATATTCAGTATATCTACAATAAGCTAATATATATATATATATATATATCAGCCAATATTAACAGCCTGGTCGATTTATTTGTCTAGCTCTAGTGGACACATTGTACAATTTGAGATGTAGTCCTCATTCTCGCCCTCCACTTCCTGCTGCCATTCCTACTCCTCCCCCACCTCCACCACCTCTCTCTACTCCTCCTCCAACTCCTACTGTTCCTCTTCCTTCACCTCTTCCTACTCTCCCTACTGATCTTTTTCCTCCTTCTCCTCTCTGATGTCCTCTACCTCTTCCTTCACATCTCCCGATCCACTGTTTCAACACTGAATGAACTGACTCAGGCCCTTTTATCTACCCATTGAAGGTTCTGATGGGTGTGTTATCAATTATGATTCTTTGTGTTTTCACCTGTGTGGTTGTGTGCTAATTGAGCCCAAGCTGAGTGGACATTACTGTGGTGTAGGCCGTGAGAAATTAAGGAATTTGTGTGTAGAGTTGCGGGAAATGGGTGTGCTTTTTGAAAAATGGAGTTTTCAAATTTTAGTTCAAAAGCCTGGATATAGTGTTTAAGCAATTGAGAAAAACTGTAACGCCCATTTCATCAACAACCCAAATGTGGAATAGATTAGAAAAACTTGTTGGAATGTACATATCATTACCTTTGTTTTATACCGTAGTCTGCTTAGAGAAATTATAATAACTGTTAATTTCTGAAAAACACTTATGCAGCTAACATAGAGAAAGGAAGATCAAGGAAGATCAAACAGTCATATCTTAAATTTCCATCTTATGGACCACAGAAGCTTTTATATGCTTTTAACATTTTTCAGATTCCTAGCACTTCTGTAGCTCTTGTAAACTTCAAAATTAAGTCAACTGAACAACCTTAGATTGTGAAACCAGTTCAAGGTCCAAGAGTGGCGAGAGGGTCAGAAACACATTTCAGGTTCTTTGAGTCCTTAAGCAGAAACTGTCCAAAGAGTGCTGCGCTGATGGCTACACACAAGGAATTTGTGCCCAAATCTTGTGTGCTGCCTAAAACTGTTCTTGAATACAGAACACCAGAGACTCTGCAGCTACCCCCCAAAGAGCAATTAGAACTGTGCCAGGATTTCTAGCTTGAAAAGCTAACCCCTTTTCAGGTCAAGGCTTGATAAAGCAATGTGTGCATAAATAGCCCCAAGCTTAAACATATTATTTAGACTAATGTTAAAATCATCCACGACCTTGGTTAAGGCCATATGCTATCCAGAGGCACACAAGTTCACCACAGCCGTACAAGGTATTTATACTTAGAATTAGGATAAGACAAAGGTGAGCTTTTGGGTAAGAATAGCACCAGGGTCAACATCAAGTTTAGGTTTATCAGGCAATGGTTAGTCAGGGGTAGGGTATAGGCGATAAATATAGTATAGAGGTTAGGAGTCAGGATAATTGTCAGTACTTAAACCCTTGACCTGTAATAATGTTGCCTACAATACTCACTCCAAAATTTCTAAATTCAGCACAAAATATTAAATTACCATTTACATTTGCTCCTTGTTTCTGTGTACTGTTTACAACTACAGATTCAAACATGAGGCACAAACCAAAAGAGAGTATGAGAAGCTGAAGGGTTTAGAGGAGGAGGGTCTCTCCTGTATGGAAAGTGGTTATACATAGGAGTCTCACCTGATGGGATTGTTGACTGACATGTAACTGGGATTAGCAAAATAAAGGTAATATTAAGTTTGAAATAAATTAATAATTTTCACTTTACTGTAAAAACAAAGCATTTAAACGGAGTAAAGATATTATGGGCTTTTTTGTCTATCATTATTCATGAGCGTGTTTTTTCAATTTGAGAGCAAGAGTCATTTCAGGTTTAGATTTTGTAATTCCTTTTCCCTCAAAACCTTGCACTTGTACTCAAATACTACCCCCTGCTCGCTCATTGATTTAATTCTTGCACACAGATATATTGTTGCTTGTACAAATTTCATGCGCAGCTTCAGCTCTTTTATTACCACTGTGTACTCGAGAAACTTGTAGTGTCACTTTTTTTAACCCAGTCAAAATTCCCCAGCCAATAAAATGCCAGGTGTAGTGTTGGCCAATGAAATGTCAACAGTTTGACCAATCAAATATTGGTCAACATAAACGTGCTGTACAAGGCAGAAAGAAGAAAGGATAGCATGCAATACCAGATAAACAAACTTCCATACAGATTACAAACAAATATAAATAAATCATTAAATAGAGATTATCAGAAAATCTTATTACAACTTGATGAGTTTTGTTGGCCGGAGAAGAGGAATATATTTAGTCCAAGACTTCCATAGGTCTTTCACAGGAAGCGACAGAAAACCTATTAAAAGAATAACACAATTGTTTGGAACTGTGTCTAATTATGTCTATCACTGAAGGAAACTTTTGTCTTACATTCATAATTGTTGTTTTCCCCCCTTATGTAAAGCCTATGTATGGAGCATGGACTCCATACTCCAATTCCAATTTCTTAAATTTAGGTTCAGTTGATATTTAAATGACGGTGCCTTTAGATACATTTTCTATGTGGGCTATACTAACTCAATAAATGACTTCCAATGCCTTAAATCTGCCCAATCTTTCACTTTCAGTTTACCTTCTCAGTTATAACAGTGGCAAATAAAAAGTTATGACTAAATTAGACCTACTGTGAAAAGTAGATTTATTGTTATTGTCTATTGTCCATCTTCATGGAAATGTTCTGCTTTAATTTCATCAACAATCAACAAGGCATGCGCGATTACTTCAGCCATAGCTATCACGACATTGTCTGCAAACTACAGATAGCCTACAGAGGGATCTAAGAGAATGTAAATATTTTTGTGACTTGTGTATAATTTTGAAGGCTGCGGGAAACTGTACGACTTGACTGCAGCTCTTTGGCACCACCCACTGCTGCTGCTGCATGATCCCGTCAACTTTCCAGGTGAGGCAATGAATCCACTTGGATAGGTGAAGTTCTACAACGTGACTTAAGAAATAAGTCAGTGTTGACTTTTGGTTTCACATGGGACAGGAACCCTGGTCTCTTGGGTGAAAGTCCTATGTTCCATCCATCCCAACACCTCCACAGGAAGACTTTCACCCTCTTTGCTGCTCTTTATACTATGTCACCTGACTTACTAAAGGCTTTCGTACAGACACTAACTTTGTTCGTCTGTATGAGGCCAGATCCACATCAACGTAGTTTTTAAAACAAATACGATCTTCGTCCACACTAGTGTTTTAGTTGCGTATCAGAATTGATCTCTGTCTATATTAAAATGACTAAAAAAGGCGTATCTAGTGGCCATTCACGTACACTGGGCATGCACGTGCCGGTGTAGCAGGTGGTCTACTCCGCAGTTGCAGAAGATTTGGTGAAAGACAAAAGTAATGCAGACAAAGAAGTACAGTACCAGTATATCTGGTCTACCACCTGGTTTCAGCATCATCACAGAGAGACCGACATTAGTTTACCTTCATGACACATGCCTCCAGGCCTAACCTCCAGGCTTACACAATCAAACAAAACCTACAAAAAACTTGTGCTTAAAATCTTTTTTTTAAAAAGAAACTTTTCCATCTTTACACCATTACTTCTGTCACTTTTTGAATGTGCAAAGAAGTGCAACACATTTAATGATATTCGAAACGAAGCATTGTTTGAAAGTTTGCCCCATATTTAACACTGTTACCTTTAGTAGTGTTTGTTGGACATAAATTTCTACCATACCTCTGCCTACATTGTATGGTGTTTCTGAGTCTCTCTAAAACGCTAATTGAAGTTGTGGGAATACAATGTCTTTTCAAAGATATTTCAGTCAGATTTTAAACTGACTGTGCCTATCAATATTGGTGTCCCCACACAAGAGATCCCTCCTGTTTCTGTTCACTAGAGAAATTCCTCCCCTTGGTGTGAGGTTCAAACTAGGGAAAGGATGTTACCACTGCTCTAAATTTTATAGCTTATCACGCTGCAGCAAATCTGGTTATTTGACTAACCATTAACGTTACTCCAGCTCTAGCAACTTTATCAATGATTATAACAAGGTAATAATGCTTTAACGCCCAGTCCTTAACCCAAATATGAACAAACAGCAGAAAAACAAATCATGGAACTTGAGAGAAAATGTTCCATTTGCTTGGCAGTTACCACAAAATCAGCAAAGTCAGTGAGATTCTTCTGCTGGGGAATATTTCTATATAGCATTTGATGGCAATCCAACAATTGTTGTGATATTTCACTCTAAACCAAATGGGGGACTGACCGACACTTTCATCCCTAAAGCAGCCCTAACATTTTGGTGATAAATAGACAGAAAACCCCAGTATTATGTTTTAGCTTTTTTTTTTTAAACATGGCGAAATATTTTTTTTCTGGCTGAGGCTACTTGAACAGATATGATATTTCAAATTAGTTGAACAGGAATGTAAGTCTTTGGAGGCAGAGTGACCACAGGAAATATCACCAGACTTAGTGTACCTATCAGATAATTTCCAACTGAACTAATACTCCCAACCCTCAGAAGCATGGTGGAAAGTTACCAGTTGAACATGCTGAAACAATACTGGCAAGGGGTTAGATGTAAGAATGGGGCATGAATGAACAAGACCAACTGCTCAACAAGTTATGCTGCTTTTATTTAATAAATTTAATTAAAATATATATTTTTTATTTTTCAGGAATAGTTGTCAGTCACTGCTGGTTTCTTTTTTATCCCAGTCAACCATAAAGGAAGCGTGAATTAAGTAAATGTAAATGTTCCGTACTTGTATAGCACCTTTCTAGTCTTTTCGACCACTCAAAGCGCTTTTACACTACTTCTGCATTCACCATTCACAC
>JAPMOB010071428.1:0-21217 GCA_029875015.1 Lepomis gibbosus | reverse complement strand
TTTTATAATCGAATCGCAGCCCTCTGAATCGTAATCGTAATCGAATCGAATCGTGAGGTGCCCAGAGATTCCCACCCCTAATTGAGAGTTTGATTGTGCCTCTAGGTTTTGTTAAATATTAAGTCCCAAAGAAGAAAATATTTTTGGAGTTGCTGTCACTGCAGCTACTAATTGACTTGAATTAGAATTGATGCTGTTTTGTGCCTTTTCTGTAGCATTGCAGCCACCGTATGATGCGTCTGTACCGATTCTGTGTCACAAATATTTAGAAGGAATTACTGCAAGATTTGTATCCGATTAAATCCCAATGAAAGGATCACTGGCATTCTTTTCTCATTCATCCAGATTCATGTGTTAAGGTGCTTTAGTGTTCAGGTTTTTTCAAAGTGCAATGTGGACATGAGTTGGTAGTTGAACATAATGACCCAACACAAGTTGAACTAGTTCAAGAAGTCTAATAATGTATCTGCCCTGAAGCCGTGGTAGCCAAACAATAAAGCCATTAAACAGTGTTTGAGAGTGGAAAAAGTGATGTTCTCCCAGTAGCTCTCTCACCCACTGCCAGTCATTGTGTTATTGTGCAGACAGTGTTGATCCAGCTGCCTGTGACTCAGACTATTCGTTGCTGTCGCTGCCGTCTTTTCTCTCGTTGTTTTGTGGTTCTGCTTTTTCCATTTATTTCATTTCCTTCACCCACCTCCTCGAGTCATCCTCTCCTCAAACATTAAACTAATACTGGTGCATTCTTCAACGAGAGTCCCTAATTCTCAACGGGACTGAGCCCATCTCACTCATTGGCAAGGATGTAAGTACAATGCAAGCCCCATTATTAGGGACACAAGAACTTTATAAAGCATATAATGATTCTTGAATTCAGTAAGCAAGATGTCATGATGAAACAGTAAATGAGGATTTTCTTAAAATAACTGCTGGTTATAATTAGCCTGTCCTGTGCATTAACCAGTAATCCTTTTAAATATTGAGGGATTTGAATATATGGGCATATCTTTAAATTTTAATGAATTAAACTGAGTCATGAGCGAGTATTTACTATTTATGATCATGTCTACTGCCAACACGTTAGACTGAGCCAAACTGCTAGTATTTGTAGATCTGCTTGTCATTAGAAGTTGACAAAATGATATATTACATCTTAAATAAACATGAGCTTCCAGTGTGGCTTCATAAGAGAACTCTGCTGAATTTGACAAAGTTGACATTTGGCTGGACATGTTGTCTAGATATGCTGAAAATGTGTCATTATACAAGCAATATTTGGTGAAGAGAACAGGTATCTGAGCGTAGATCACTGGTGACATCCTTAACATCAGTGAAGGAGAGTGAAAGCCTTGTAAATGATTTTTGCCTTCATACACTCTGGGCACCTGTATGAGACCACATGTAAAGTATTCTTTTTTTTATTTGAATAAATGGGAGACAACTTTGGAGTTGCCTCTGTGTACAATTATATTTGAGATATTGAGCTGTTTTTCTACTCCACTAATTTACAGTATGGGTGCAAAAGTGGAAAAGTCAATATTATGTCATCAAAAAATGTAAAGGCGCCGAAGTCCTGAGGACAACCTCAGGGAAATAGTTAGGAAAGAGAGATTCTTTTGAGCAAGTAGAGTAAGAATGGTGACTTTTGAGTTTATACTAAAAGATGGGCAGTGACTCTTTATTGACTGGAATAGGAAGATAATTGCACCACTGGGGAACCAGCAGTGAGGCGAGGCGAGACAGTGGACTGATGACCTGGTTGACACCGGAAAAGCAGTGCAGCCGCAGTTGAGGTAGAGTGCAGAGGTTGACTGGAGTGCAGGGCTGGACCATGGCCAGTTTGGTCAGTTACACTGGCTCGTGTGAGTATTCTTAAGAGCTGGGTTGATGAGGAGGGGCTGACTGATTTGGCATGTCATTTAGAGTGCAAACCTGCAGGATCAGGTAGTGCAATGCGAGAACCTTCGCATTGAGATTCTCAGTTGCAAATTGCATTTGCAAAATGAGTTTGTAGCGATGACTTTTATTGATGAATGTTTGTTGTACGTGTGTGTAACGCGATGAGTTGGGCGAAGATTGAGCTACAGGAGTCTCCAGTTGATTGCTCTGTGAGAGCACATAGGTAGGGAAAGCCGCGGCAGCGTTTCTGCAGATTGCTGCCTTCGCTAATGACACAGCGAGGAGATTAGATGAGCATTGCGGCACTCTGATGCAGGAGCGTTTGTGCCTGAACGTGCATGTGCGCGAGTAGTGACCAAGGCCAATCAGTGAATGGTGCCCCGCTTAACAGATTATAGGAGCAGTCACTGCAGGCAGGACGCTGCATGTACGATCCAACTCATATAAACACACACACATACAGACTTAAGCTTGCAGTACAAACATGCACGCACAATGAATTCAGAAGGGCATTCACGCACACAAACAGGGATAAACACTTGTGCAATTTCATTAATCTCTCAGATGCAGGGGTTTAATGTTCAAGTATGTTTTGAAGTGTATCTTCCTTTACACTGAACATAATGATCATTTTTATGAAGGCGCACTGCCTAGTCACTTTGAGAGTTAGCCATCAAGGGTACTGCAGTGGCTCTGTAGTTAATGGAAATGTGTTGGATGGTGAGTTACCCCCTATTAGTTAAATTGCCTGATTTGATAGCTTGGGAAATGGACCTTGTTACAGTGATGGCATGGGTTTGCAGAGCATAAGCCATTTAGTAAAAATTTTCAGTTTCTCTTCTCTCCAGTCAAACTTTATGTTCTTTGCCTGTAGATATACAAACATTCATCTCATTAACCAACCGTGTTTATGTGTGGTGTTGTGTATTACTCCTAACAGGCAGCTTGCGTGCCCGTGATGCTGAGTAATGGCTGGGAGCTTCCCTTCTCAGAGATCATCGACTGGAATACAGCAGCTGTGATTGGGGATGAAAGGCTGCTTTTACAGGTAGAAATTTAATACTGATGTAGTTTGATTTATTCAGAAAGTATGTTGACGCTGCTATAAGAAAAAGAAGAAAGGCATATCTGCACACGACTGTCACATTACCAGTTCTTTTATTTGACAGCTTTTTTTGATCACAGTTTTTTTATTGGGTCTGATTTTATTAGGGATGAAACCGTATGAAAATTTTAATTATAGTGAAAAAAATTATAACGGTTATCAGTATCAATATCAATATCACGGTATTGTTAAAATGTGCCGAAAAAGATGTAAAAAATGTGATACACACACTGAAACGACTTCAACAAGTTTTATATTGAAAACTACAAATAAAATTGCTATTTTGTTTGCACAAAGGATACAATTACAGCCAATACCTTTTGTAAACATGAAAACCATCTAAGTGTGCATTATCAAGATTTTATATTTATATAGGTAATGCAATGACCCCGTGCACGATTATATGAAAACAAATAAGTCTTAAGAAGACAGTGATAGTAACTAAAATGAGCCCAACTGACAAATACAAAGGAGTCTGTAGCTGCTCTGACACTTTTACAACTAATTTGAAAGCTGCTGGAATTAAAATGAACAAGATGTGCTGGTTGGATGAATTAACCCAATTTAAGTATGCTAACGTGTTCACTTCTGTCTCAGATCCCCTCAACAGTGCGCTCCATCCACCAGGATAAGATCCTGTCCCTGAGACAACAGACCCAGTTCCTATGGGAGGCTTACTTCAACTCTGTGGAGAAGATAGTACTGACCACACTGGAGGTACACACACACACACACACACACACACACACACACACACACACACACACACAAGTTCATGTCACTGCTGGAGTTGCAATATTTTTCAATGGTCTGAAAACAACAAAAGAAACCAAAAATACATGCTTGCACATAAGTATAAATTTACAAATATGGCATAAATCCATTGATTAATTTGGGCTGTAACTAACTATTATTTTCATTATCGATAAATTGATTACTTGTTAGATCCAGAAAATTTTATAAAATGTTGATTAGTTTTTCCCAAAGCCCAAGGTGACATCGTCAAATGTCTTTTTTTCCCCCCACAACCCAAATATAGTTTTACAGTACAGTTTTCTGTCATAGAGGAGAAAAGAAACTCGAAGATATTCAAATTTGAGAAGCTTTTTACTTTAAAAAGGAAATCAAAACGATTAATCAATTATTTAAATAGTTCCTGGCTTTGTACTCACAAGCCTACAAGAGCAGACTGTGTAGTTGCACACAAAGTACCTGCAATGAAACTGCTCCAGACTCAATTGAAAACCAAAGAGGGATGATATATATTGGATGATATATATTGTTAAACACTGCTGTCATGTTTTGAAGCTGTTTCTAGCCGTGGCTTGGCTATCAATCACGGCAGTAGTTTGTGCCTGTCAGATTCCATTTATTTGTATTCTTCCTGGTGTGTATCAGGCTATCATACTGCTCTTGGGCTAGAATTACAAACAAGTAAAGATGATAGCAGGGAGGAATGAAAAGTAAAAGGGAGCAAGATAGAGAAACAGAGAGGATTTGATGCTGGCTGTGGGTAAGGAAAGATTTTTCACTGCACTCCAAGTCGATTTGTTCATCCCCAAATTCACCAGCCACTTTCAGAAGGGGTCCTCTAAATTATAGCTGGTAATGGCAGGTAGAGAAAGTAGATGTGTCTGATGCTTATTTTATCATTTTTCAGTTCCATTCAACAAACAGAAGTAGTTTTCAGTTGTGTTGCATGTAAGCCGTAGTGCTGCCTGCACTTTACACCATTAGTTGCTGTCCTCAGATAGCGTTACAGAGGCTGTGTCCCAAGAGGTAGGAAGTCAGGGCGCTAGAAAGCAGAGCTGGGATTTCTGTGTCAGCAGGGTAAAATTACAGCCCCAAGAAGCTGATCTTCAATCTGTTTACACTCCTCAGTATCTTAACCGGGGTTCCAACACATACCATAGTACAAGACTGGTAAGAGGTCAGTGTTTTGGCTTCCAATTCAGTCCATTAGTGAGCTCCTGTTGGCAAGGGATTCTGGGTATTTTATTGTAAACAAGGTAAAGTTGCACCTCAAGAATCAGTTTATTGCCACAATATTCTACAAAAAAGGGTTTTCTGTAGCTGCTCCATAGCTCCTGAGAATGCTTAATATTTTATTAAGCTATCCTCTTCACTGTGTGTAAGATTCTTGTAAGAGCTTTGGTGGAGTGGGAAACATATGATGCTTTGGACCTGTAAAGCTGGCTCATGCGTTGTATGTGAGATTGGTCTAAAGAAACATACTGGTAAACTGTTTGATTATATTCTGACTTTCAGACTATTTTATAACCGCATAACTTGAATGCTCCATATCGAATGATTGACATTTTGATTACCCATTTTATAAAGTAAAACACTAATGAGTATAGTGGATTAATGCTTGAAGTACAGACATATTTGGCTGTAAAATGTAAGCCAAAGGAGCTGATCAAACTCCTTTGTAGCTGCTTGTGTTTTCAGGTAGTTTCCACCAATTCTCAGAGATGAGAGGCCAAGGGTGATTTTTGTTATTCCATGCCTGCCACCCAAGCCAAGCCAGAGTAATGAAATGAGATGAAAGTCTTCTTTAGATAGACATTATATCTAGGTCCAAACGGAATTAAATTGAATTAGTTTGCATTATCGTCACCAAACTTGTTTTCAGCTCATGCCACTTGCAAAGCAGCTGCTGCTTTTTTGCCTTAGGTTGAATGCAGACTTTCCTTACATAGTGAGATTCAGCTACTTGAAAAGAACACACATTAAACCTGCCACAGTCTAAGAGGAAAGCTGCATTTGATGAATGTTTCCTCATTTATTTCATTTCAGGAATTAAATGTTTCTCCTCTTTGAAAGATATTTTGGTATTATATACTTTTGGGTTTCCTATTGACATTTGAGTTTGTTACTGTTAGTAATATTCCATATCCAGTGGTCAGTGATAGCTGTAATACAACAGAATAATAAACACCTGTCCCATAATTTTATATAAATAAAATATCAAGGTGTTGTGAATTTTGATATGAATTCTTTTAAATGGAGAGACGAGTATCAAAACTGATTCTCTGCAACCACAAATAAGCTGTCCATAAAAACTAAATCAAAGGAGAATTGAATTATAGGATATGAATCTGTTATTTATGAGAAGATGACAGCATAATAAAAACCACTCGTTTGTAGTCTGCAGTTTTTTTCTTTTATTTGAAGTGACTCGTTGTTTCACTTGTTAATTTGAGAAGTGCCAGAGGATGTGTGTCTGCACTCGGCTTATAAGGCTGACTTCATTAATGCCTAGAAAGTGCATGAACAGGGAAGATCTTGGCTCAAAGCTGATTTCCTTACTGACATCTTACTGACAATTCACAGTAGTTCTACAAATACTCTATCTTAGTCTTGTGAAATGTTTTTTTTTATTTGTCACACAAGAACAAGGAATATTGTGGGCATTTGATTAATATTTACCAATTGCAATCAGTTGGCCACTTTGCAGCTAGCATGAATTTGGATCTCGTCTTCCTACCCCCCCCTATTTATGCAGATCATCCAGGATCGGGTACTGCAGCACACCTCAAGGAGTAACCTCATGTGGAACAGTCTGCCTGGAGGCCTGTTCACCCTGCCTCAGTACTCTACATACCTGGGAGACTTCCCCTTTTACTACGCTAAGCTGGGTCAGTTGATCATTCATGCGCATGCTGCTATATGCTAAGAACCACATTAACTGCACACCCTAAAGTGTGATTGATTTTCATTTACGACACAGCACAGGAACAGCTGGTGCAAGGCAGCTGTTGAATACTAGTAAACGAACATGTGAATCAGTGACAAGGTTTGCAGCATAATTTTATTAATTCATGATCTGTCACAGAGAAGCTCACCAATTAGACCTGCCATGTTGTATTTGTGCTTGGTTAATTGGCTGGATATGCGGCTTGTTGTTGACATTGGGATTTGGTTAACTGGCACCTTTTTTTCTTTACAGGCCTAATTAGACCTTTTCAGTTACACAGTATGCCAAGTAAACAGCTTGAAGTAAACAAGCACAAACTAAGAAATGTTCAAAGCTGTCAAAGAGGTATTACTCAAATTCTGCTTTGTGCAATACAGTTTAGAAATTTATATCAAAACGTTATGACGGTATTGGCCGAAACTATGCTGATACTGCTTGCTTATACACTACTTACAGAACAATTAACTGTAAGATCAGTGCAGGTCCATGGTCAAGTGATAATATTACAGACCTACTGTGTGTGAGTGACCGTGGTTTCAGGAGATCATTCTCGTGACAGATAAAAATTGCTTCTTTTCTTCTTACCTTTGATGTGTCCTGGCTGTTTTCAGGTGTTAAACCATTCTCCAAGTTTACAGCAATCATTCATGTGGTGACCCCGCTAGTGTCCCAGTCCCAGCCAGTCATGAAGCTGCTTTTGGCTGTTGCCAAATCCCAGTACTGTGCTCAGGTAATTAAAAAACCCAACACACAGATTGACCCGATTCTCAGGGGTTAATACCATATTCTGATGTGAGCAGATGATCCATGGAACTACAATATTATGGAACTAATTATCGAATTAGAAAAATGTTTAACAAATTAAAAAACTGTTTTTAAATTCAGTGAAACTAAAAGTGGGCAAAGGTCTGTTGGTCTCTATGCCATTGTCATTTCTCAGGTTTATCAGATCACTAAAGTGCTAGTGTTGGCATAAAACTGCTTTTGAACTTGAAGGGAGGCTGTCTAAATAATTTCCAAATCTTCCTGCCACAATAGATCCATCCTAACACTCCTCTCTCTACAGATACTGGTATACTAATACGACTTTTGCACACTGTAGGAAATATAAGAAAGCATTACCCCAAGGAACCTTTAATCGACTGATTTTCAGCTGTCACACATCAAAACTGCACATAACTATGTAAAACGTGAATTCTTAGGTCTCTGGTATGTTCTGGTAAATCCTGAATTTTTAAATGGATAATGTTCTGTATTACCCATTATTTAGGCATTTTTGCAAATTCACCACAAAGCTGTTTTCCTTGATTAAAAAACTGTATGGCTAGCATGAAGGTGTCAGCACATTTAGTTTACAGTGATACAGTATGTTGCTGTCACATAATGTAGGTTGGTGTCTGCCACATAAATAAGGAGTTAATTAAACAAATATGGCTTTGAATTGAAACAACGCTGGATTGCGGGTGTTTGATCTGTACATATATTGCTAAGTCAGGGACATGGATTGTTTTAACGTATTTCTCATTAGATGTACATATATAGGTATGCTGCTGAATATGAACATGCTGTTTTCAGAATTATGACTAAGCCTTATCTTTTTTCACCACATGTGCAGGTGATAGTTCTGTGGAATTGTGACAAGCCTCTTCCTGCCAAGCACCGCTGGCCTGCCACTTCAGTCCCTGTCATTGTTATTGAAGGCGAAAGCAAGGTAAAAAAACAACCTCAGCCCCATACAATTCTCATTAGGCAATGTTACTGCAGCATTTTCACATTCGGCCTTTCATTTATTTAATATATCTTTATATAAGCTTTCATTTTAAAATAATTAATGTGATAAAAAACTTTAACTTTAATTGTTTCTTCATTTAAACCAACAACCCTCCTACCTTAATATGGATGACTGCTCAGCTAAACTTACTGTATACTGTCTGTTGAATATAGTTAAAAAGCATACTGACGAGGTCCCAAACATATTGCAAGTAGACAAAGGACATAAAGGACTAGAATTTTAAGCACAGTTACAAAATCAACAGCATTTGCCAGCTATAAAAGAAGTTTGTCAATCAGCACTCTGATACTGTATATGAGTTTTCAAAGCAGCATGAGAACTAGTTTCCAAGAAGCTGCAGAATTATTTAATATGTCAGGGATCTGACTGGCATGCAGCGTGTAGGAGCTCGGCAGGGATCCTAACTCAAAGTACGTCCTTTTTCATCTAGTGTTTGTTAGTTAGCCTAGGCCCTGTTGGTTTACTGGAAATGGCTAACAAGGTCGTTGCTGTCAGGGACAGGAACCCTCACACTATATTTTGAAAAATAACTGACATTTATATCAGTGTGAGCATATTACTAAAATTGGAAACCACTTTATAAGCACTTGTTATACAGAGTTATTTGCATAGGTATATGCCAAAATGCAGAGGTTGCAGGGCTTATCAGGGAGGGAAACGCACTCCGCTGCTTGTATATTTCTATCTACATCAGTGAAACGCTATATTTCTGCTCTTATGCGTGTTATGTCAGCTTGTATATTTGTCTGGCTCTGCTGTTAACGCGGCAAGATGAAACAACTCTGTAGCACAAACAGATAGGAAGAAACTGGTAGCGCTGCTTGTCAGGCAGATGCACCTCACTTGTGCTCATATGGGCCCTGTTTATCTGCTGATTGTTGTTGTTGAGCTGTTGGGTAAAACATCACTCTCGTGTGTTCCATGCCAGGAGATAAGCAGTCGTTTTCTGCCCTACGACACCATCCCCACCGATGCTGTACTCAGTCTGGATGAGGACACTGTGCTCTCCACCACAGAGGTCAGATTACCAGAAAACTACATATATTTTTATTCAAGAGTACCTGCTGCAGAAGTTCTTGTTAATAGTCATATAATCACTATAATGCATCTTTTTGATACAGTTCTAGGGAAATGTCTACTCCTAGTTCCTTGGCCTCATGTCTCCCCACCCTCTTTTTTTGTCTCCTTGTTTCTCCCTGATCTCGGCACAGGTGGACTTTGCCTTCACAGTGTGGCAGAGTTTCCCAGACCGTATTGTTGGCTACCCGGCCCGCAGCCACTTCTGGGACAGCAACAAGGAGCGGTGGGGCTACACCTCTAAGTGGACCAACGACTACTCCATGGTGCTGACCGGGGCTGCCATCTATCATAAGTACTGACACGCTAGTGATTTTTACTCCCCTCGGCCCCTCTATTGTATTTCACTCCTCTCCATTTAGTTCAGTAATAACACACTTCACTCTTTCTCTCATGTCCCCCCTTAGGTACTACCACTATTTGTACACCACCTACCTTCCAGCCAGTCTGAAGACCATGGTTGACCAGATGTCAAACTGCGAGGACATTCTGATGAATTTTCTGGTGTCCTCTGTCTCTAAACTACCACCCATCAAGGTCACCCAGAAGAAACAATACAAGGAGACCATGATGGGACAGGTGAGGTGGAACATTAATCATGTAAAGTTCACGTTATTTTAAGATTAGATTATTGAGCACACAGTGGGGAAGTTTACTTGTTACAGCAGCTCACACACAACAGATAAGAAAATACACATTAAATAATAGAAAAATACAAGTGTTAAAACAGAACATCAGTTATTAGTAAATTTGAATTAAGAATTGTTTTCTTGCAAATTGGCCCTCTGTAAGAAAAAACTCATGAATAATTACAATAGGCTCTGAAAGGTCAGAGTAATCTGAGATGCATTATTCATTTTGTTGTTCTCTCTCTCTCTCTTCCTTGCACTGCTTGTATCTTTCCCTCTCTCCCTCTCGCTCTCTCCCCCTCCTATCACCACCTCTTACCTCCAGAGCTCCCGGGCTTCTCGCTGGGCTGACCCGGACCATTTTGCCCAGCGTCAGACCTGCATGAACAAGTTTGCCAGCTGGTTTGGCACCATGCCCCTGGTCCATTCTCAGATGAGGCTGGACCCAGTCCTGTTCAAAGACCAGGTGTCCATACTGCGGAAGAAATACAGGGACATTGAGAGGCTATAACCCTCCAGAGCCCCTTTCCCCTTCTCTCTGGACACAACAAAGACAGAACGAGAGGGGGGGATACATAGAGAGATGCAAGGCCTTTCCATGACTACATGGATGGATAAATGGAGAAGCAAGTGGGATTGGGAACAGGGAGAAGGAGGAAAAGGAACTAGAACAGATGTGGAGGACGCCACATCCATTGGTCTCCTCCGTTTCTTCTTTCTACCCTTTCTCCTATGTGTAATGGGTTAATGATGAGCACACAGACCCCACTAAATAAACTATGACTTCCACGAACTGAAGGACACCTGAGGACTTTAAAATCACTCGACTTGGAACTGAAGTTGTCAAAGTCATGGAGCTTGGAAATGATAGCTTGCTGCTTCAGTGTCCAAACAGCGGCAAACTACTCCCTAACTCCAACCCGCTCTAAAAGAGTGTTCTACTCTGTACAGATTACTGAAAGATTTTTTGCTGACAGAATATTATTTGATAATTATGACTATGAAGAGCATAACACTATTTTGGATTGCGTTTAGCTATTTTTTTTATACAGTGAATGAATGGCCACCTCTACTCTCTCTGTATTGTCTTAATTCAAACCAATAGCAGGGTGGGTGAAGAGAGGAATGACGAGCCCTTCGACCACAGAACTGAGTTATGATCGTTAATCTGATATTCACAGTGCCTCAAATTTATCTAATGGCGCAAGATCTCGCTGCTTTCTGGTTGTTTTTTTATGATTTGTGATTTTCTATATAATTGATGGGTTAATGAATCTTGTAGTAAATTCTTCAGGTCAGCATTCACATGTAGTCCTCAATGAAGTAATTAAATTTGATTTTTATTTAATTGAAAAATTACAGTAAATTGTCATTGTGTCATTCTGAACATGTCTTCCTTCTAAAACTACAACAGTCTTACACAACTACACAACTAGATTTTACTAAATTTGCTATGTGGGAATACATATCCACAGGAAATAATAAGAAATGCAGACAAAATTAAATGGAATTCTCTATTTTCACTTTAATAAGATTTCTTATTCATGCCTCTTTTTTCATTCGTAAAGACTTATATGACAAGCTAGAATTGGTACTTGAATATCTGCTGGCCTGAAGAACAATAGAGAATCATAAGAGATGCCTTGGTTAAGGGAGACAGTGCTTGCCAATTGAGCCAACCACTGGTCTGTTTTGAAAACGCAACTGTGAAGACTAGGGAATGGATCTTTCTGGGCTTAGTTAGCAAGGGATATTTATATACGGTTATTGTCTCTATGCCATAGACCCAATTTCATTTTGTCCAGTGACAAGTTTGGCACTAAAGCTAGCTGGGCTAACACTGCTTTTATCTAGGAGCATTGGTGCAGTCACCATTGGCTTCATGCTAAATAGAGAAATGTATTTTTCCCACTGTAATGAACAAATATTCTCACATGTCAAGTGTGTGTGTTACTGTTAAAAGGCGTAGGGAAGAAATAAGCACACTTTGGGGAGATGCGCTTTAAGAAGTCAGTATATTTGCTAAATACTGAATCTGATAATCACAGATTTAAAACAGCCATTCATCTCTGAGTCATTTAAACTGGCAGTGTGCTTTTGTGCTTGGGTCACATTCAAGAGGCTAAATGTAAAACCAGGATATTCAAGTATGTTCATTATATCTCATAAACAAACCTTGATCAGTTTCTTTATGTTAATCTTCTCATTTGGTGCAAATCTGTACATTGAATGCAAAGTGTCAGTGTAACATGAAATTGGGTTTTTGGGGATCAGTAGACTAATGGACTAATTGAAATATTCATTTCTACATGTTTGGTTCCATTAAAAGGCTTCATTTTATTTCTGCCATGATATGTCATATCAGGTTATCTGAAAATGTTAATGAATCTGGAATGTACACCTGTGTTTGTAAATCACTTCACCGCATCATCAACTATCTGTCCATGGAGTATCCCTGTAAAGCCAGCAACATTTCTATAGAAACCAAACCACACCTGGCCTGACAATGATAAATGATCATTTTGGTAAGCTTCACCGTTCTGTACCCTTCCCAATATGTGCCAATAGCTCATATATGATTTTGTTTTTATATTTTTTAATCTGATATGAGGAATGCCATGCATTCCCATGTTTATTTGGTTCATTAAACATATTTGCTGTCTGTATAAGAAAGTAAAGGGGATAAAGAGTGTATGTATATGAGCAGAGATGTGGCGCTGCATGGTATTTTCCACTTTGAGAATGTGCTATCAGCTTGACAGCAAACAATCCTAGTATTGAACACAGTGCTATCAAGACAACAAGTGAATATGGTCGTAAACAAAATCACATTTCAGAAATGAACTTGGTGCAATATTTAGGATGACATTTTCTCTATTTTTGTCTCTCTTTTCTTCCTTCCTTATGTTGTTTCAGAGGGCAGGGGGGTTATATAATGATGTGCCTTCAGAAGAAATACACTTTTTTCCCCCATCTGCCGTGTGCTAGAGATGGATCCCGGTATTGATTTCATAGGTAATTTTTTGTTTTCTTTATCAATACCCAGTAACACATAAAGGCTCCCTAAATTATATTGTTTAACACTGGATGCTACTAAGACTTATCACCATACATCTGATACTGACATTCCTGCCTATTACTGTTGTAGGAACTTTTCTTTTTTTTTTTTTTTTTACACGTACTACCTTGTATTACTATACTTGAGATGGCCCAATAGAGAGCCACTCTTCCAGGTTGTCACAAGTATAATAATACATGTTACACACATAATTCTCACATACACAGTATTTATAAGACAGGATTTAGCCTCGACTGAATCTCTGCCTGCTTCCTTCACTCTCCTCTGTAACTGCAGACCTAATTTTATAGAGATTAAAATGGAAAGATAGAGGAAGAATCACAATTTTGTAAAAGAATTTTATAAAACCAACAAAAAAATCAATAAATGAAATGTTTGATATAAAATGACTTTTTTTTTGTCTGATCACTGAAATATCCTTTCAAAATGTCTTTGTGTGTCTGCTTGTCTTTGACATAAATATTGAATCTTCAAGTATTACAATTATATATGTAAAATCTAAATGCATTAGTTCTTTTTTCCCCCATGTCACCTTGTCATCCCTCTTCCTCTGACCTGCTGGCGACCCACTTTCTGGCTTCCCAAACATATTTAGCATGTTGGGTTTATACACTGCACCCACTGAGGGAGAGCCAAACTAAATAATACCTTTAGCTTCCTCCTTGTGCGTGTGTGAACCTCGTCCTATGCCAAGAAACTGCTGTGTTTACATAAATCTGTGTCAGGATGATTGGTTTAGACACGCTGCATAAATAACAGCATCTATCCAGGATCATCCCATGGTGCATGAGAGCTGCCAACTCAGCTGGAGCAACAGCTACAGGAAAGATTTCAACCCCCAAAATGCACACACACAGGCACCAAACTGGGCAAAACTCTTAAAGCAAAAAAGATGTGCAGTGCGTGTAAGAGCTGGACCAGAGCCTATACAGGATAAATTATCTTCTGACACGCCAAAAGGAAAACCATTTGGACAGTCACACTCAGACCACATCCACCCCACTGTAAGATGTGAGTGACCCAGATGTGTAGATGCTTTGTTGCATGGAGTGAATGGGAATAAGGGATTTTCAATAAAGCAAGTGAAACCTCGCTGCACTTCAGTGCCTCATTTTAATGGTGTGCGAATCAGCGTCTCTTAATCCTGCTGATGAGATGTGTATCTGCGGTGGAGATGGATCTCAGCATGCGTGTAGCCCAGGTTCTTCCCTACTGTTAGATACTGTTAAATACTGTGACTTGAGGCCAAGTTTGACAAATGGCCTTCCGTTTCTGTCAGCTTTCCACTAGACGTTACTGCAGCCTGTTTCAAATATGAAAGAGATTATCTTCTGTTGTGTTTTTTCTCATTGATTTCTATGGATTTGTTGTCTTGCTGCCTTGATGTGTGAGAAGTGATGTCATCATGGTGGCGTCTGTTTGAGTTCACTTTATTTTGAACATTGCAACTAGAAACACGTCATTGTTTTTGGAACTGTATTTAGTAGAAAAAAAGCCTATATCTTCTGTTACAACTCCTTACTGCTAGTGTTAATGTATCATGAGGATTATGATGGGGCTAAAATTGATTAATATCTGACAATATATACAAATAAATACCAAAGAATTAAAGATAAAAGGTAAAAAAATATATAACTTGAAGGCAGAATTTGAAGACTGCATTTGCTGTGACAGTACAACTGAATGTCATACAGCGCCTCACAGAAATCAGTTTGGTTACAGAAGAGTAGAAGGGGCTCCCTGTGGCGAAATAATTGAATACATTAAGATTAGGCACATTATGCCGCCATTAGCCAGAAACAATTCATTTCACAGGATTAAAGGAATCTAATTCTTCAATCAACATTTGCCTAGATAAAAATCTGCCGCTACTTTAGCCCCAGTCACCTCTGAATGTGTTTGTGCGTGCTTGTAAGAATGCTGCAGTAAATCCAAAGCATGAGATGTCTTATTTCCTACAGCTGTGCAGATAATAACATACTTCTGTTTTGGTAGGTAGAGATAAACAGATGTTCCGGCTCTGTGCCTCACACCGTGTGTATACGTCAGCAAATAAGCTCATCTAACGGAGGGAGGCATCAGCAAAGAAGCGGTTGGTTTTTCAAAGACTGTTTAGACGTAAATGTCACATGATAACAGACAGCAATCAGCTATCTGGATAAAACGATCTTGTTTAAAAGATGGCAGTCCAAAATTGTGTCACCACCCAGATATGGCTGTTCAGCGTTGTGTTATGCAGCCGTTGCTGTTTTTACAGAGGGCATTCACTACACTGTAAACCCAAGTAAGTTCAGAATACTCAAAATATTTGTGGAAACTGATTACCTCAAACTTTTATAGTAGTGGTAATAATATTTTTGAGTGAACCTTAACTTAAATATAATACATGTTTAAAAAACCTTTTATTTCCACGCACTAAATAACACTGGTGCTTATTAAAATTAAATTCTAATTCTAATTCTTTACTCAATAAATGTTATTGTGCACAACTTAATTACTACTAGTCAACTTGAAATGTATAAAATGCCCATTTTCGGATGGTAGTTCTGAAAAATACGAATACAACTCCATGATTACATTTCAAGTTAACAGACACAAAATGGGAATTTTAGAATAAGCTTTACTCAAAAATATTATTACCACTACTTAAAAAGTTTGAGGTAATCAGTTTCCACAAATAGTATTCTGAACTTATTTTGGTTTACAGTGTGTCTATACACAAACAGCTTGATTAAATATTATCATGAATCTGTGATGCAACACACGGAAAAATCATCATTGTCTCACTTACATCTGCAAGACCTCAATTGTGCAATGGTGTATAGTAATTTGGCCTTCATCAATAACAATTAATTTAATCTCACAATGAGCATGTTTGTGCAAATGATGAAATGTGGATGAGAATGATGATCGGATTGGTTCTGGAGCATACATTTCAATAGGCTACCTTGAGGGAATTACTTCATCACTTAAATGTAATAGACACCCACTGCCTGTGTTATCACCATGTAATTGTGATGCATTATCACGCAGCTCAACTTTACCTTGTTTTCCATCTGTACTGTCACCACAGATATCCAGCTAGCCGTGGATGTTCATTTTATGAGATTGAAAATGATTTAATAAATCAATTCTCAAACCATGCTGATAAGAATGACATTTAACATTGTGGTTAGGGGGGCCACCTTAGCTGTCTACCAGCCATCTCAATAAAGTGACATGGAGCCCTGCTGCTAGAAAATCATAAACATGCTCAGTTGGCAGCAGTTCCACTGCAACAGATGCTGTAGCCTATGAGACAAATCCGCTTTACTGCATACCAATTTTTCAATTTGATTGTAGATGAGTCAGTCACACAGTTAGGCATGTTCCTTCTCATCTCTGTATCTAATATGTTGTTTAAATTTTTTTTGTCTGTCTAAACGTCCTGTTTCCTAGTGGGTGTTCTGTTCAGAGGACTGAATGTGTTTGGTATAGGCTGTGGTAAAGTCAGTGTTTCATCCTCATGTAAATATTGTGTAACCTATTCAGTTTTTCTCATTACATTTGCCCTTAAATGTGCTTTCTTTGATGAATTAATCCATTAAACATCAATTTAATTAGTCATTACTAGGCATTTCTCACAGCAGATATTTTGGCTTATAAATGCAGGAAAGCACATACACTGTACCCAGAAATGCTGACAATGGGTCTGTTTGATTTAGGTGTAAGCTATGCCACTATGACATCATGCTAAATAGCAGGGCCCTGCAACTGAGACCCTTAAATGGAACACAGCAATTCATGCAATTAATTGCACCTGGAGACCACAGCTTGTTTTAGGTCACACAGATGATGTACAGGATGGCATTCACAATAGGTCTGGGTCATAACCAGTGTTACAACATGGGATCTTGTTGTTTTCAAAAGATTAGGGGCCAGATGGGACAGTTGGGGATGGAAGCAGAGCAGTCAGACAATCACATCCAACAAAACACAATGCCATGAGTGCACACACTTACTACTGCACTCAATTGAAAATCGGGTAACATCAGTGGGAAGTGACAACAACAATGCAATATTAATGCTAATAGTAATATGTGTACATAACGCATTGTATTTTCGTAATCAGATTTATTTATTTATTTTTCAAGCACTTTCCATGTCCCTGGTAAGCACTGTGCCACAGCGCCCCCTATCCCCACTAGGGGCTCACAGCGGGCTGTCTGTCAGTGTCGGCCTCAGCAGACTCCTCCTCCGCCATTTTTGACTGTAAACATCCTGTCGATTTTAAAAGGACATCGGTGAGCGGGAGGAAGGCGGCTGGCGCCATCTTGGTTGTTTTAATGAGTACAGCAGGGGAGAATTCGCTGGGAGAAATAACATAATAATCATCAATTTCACTGTAAAAGGGATACTGTCTGTAAGTGTGTTTGCAGCAGAAATATTTGCGCGTTGTTTTGTATATTTTCCGAGATGATGTACGCATGCACGTTTGTGTTTATTTGTTGCGGCCTTCACTGTACAAGGAGCCGTTAGCCACCAGCTAGCGATACAGGGGGGAAAGTATCAGCAGGTTTTGATGTGCGCCTCGTTTCTGTGTGCTTTACTTTGTTTTCATGGGCGAATTCAAATTTTGTCCGCCGTTTTTAGAATAGCTATAATTTTACTTAAACGAAGTTACATCGGTGTATGTATAGTTTGTGCTTCACACGCACGGCATACGATTTCATTGCTCCTTTTGTAACGTTAGTTAGCTGGCGGCTAATTTAGTTCGCCCCACTTGATGGCGCCGACTATTTACTGGCGTTGGCCAACCCATTGGCGCTTTTATCGTTTATTAAATGCACACGTAGCCAAGAAATTTTCACTTTTAGTTGACTTGTGAATACGTGTTATTTAAGAATTTACAATCACTCTACAAAAGTAGAGTGCGGGAAATAGGTAGCTTACCACAGTCAGACATGTGCATTTTCAATGTTTGCCTCCCTGACTGCGAAATAGGCGGAACTTGTCAGCGCTTGTTTTGTTGTAACTTAATCCCATTTATTAACGTTAAATATGGTGGTGGCTGCGGTGGTAACGTTACCGTTAGCTGTTAAAGTTAATTAAAGTAAGTATAACAAGAGGCAAAAGAAGTGCTTCGAGGGAGCTTTATCGATTTTAGTTACGCTAGCCTCTGACATAAGGTTAATAATAGCTAAAGTTACCGTAAGTCAGTATCGAAAGGTTTCTTTGAGAGACAATAGACCCTCAGCTTTGTCAGTTCGCAGGCAAATAGTTACTAAATACCAATGTTATCTAATATAGGTGAAACCAGTCTGCATTATGAGGGGAGGTTAGCTTAACGGTCTCATCTTGGCATGGCTGTTATCTAACGTTAACTTGCTTAAGAAGGAAGAAAGATCCCTAACCTCCCATATAAATTGTTTATATGTAAGTCTGTAAAAGCTGTTTGATCTGTTGTGCTTTGTGCAGACTTAGATTTTCATTATAAGATGATCCCTATTTAAAAAAAAACAAAACACACCCCATTTACAAAATGTGATAACCTGGCTATTCTTATTAGTTATATAACAGCTGGACTTACCAAACATCAATTGTTAATCATTGCTAAACAATGATTCTGTGCAGCATTCAAGCTACATTTTATACAGCTTTGTTAACAAATTCTCCCAGTGTCATGAACTGTGACAGATGTCAAGGATAGTTTTGATGAAGTTGGTTGACCTTGTTTCTCAAAATTTTCCAAGTTATGGTACTGTGCTGCAAGTTTGTGTTTTACATTATAGTACATTTTTCCTTTTTGTCCTGACCTTTCTAAAGTTGGCTTCTTCTTATACATAAACAAATCACCCATGTTTTCCAGGTAAACCATACCGCAGTGTGAGTGTGTGAGCCAGGGGAACCAGGGCAATGTTCTACGCCCACTTTGTCCTCAGCAAACGTGGGCCGCTGGCCAAGATCTGGCTAGCGGCCCACTGGGACAAGAAGCTGACCAAGGCTCATGTGTTCGAATGCAACTTAGAGAGCAGTGTGGAGAGCATCATCTCACCAAAGGTAACAAGACAAAAGTGCAGTGTGTGCATTCTGGTGGTCCTGCTGCAGGACTTTAGTTCCCTTTGCAGGCTCTACTCTTGCTCAAATCCTGAGTTGTTGCATTGCTTTATCCTGACTTTATCGTTGCATCCTAATTAAAAGTAGCAATGTTTAAAATGTTTTGTACCAAAGAAGAAAAATAATGAATGGAAACACATTAGAACAGAATTTAGTGTCATGATTTAACACAATGTTTGCTTTATTTGAAACAACATATTGCAGTGTCCTTCTTAAAATGGTTTGTTTTCACAGTCTTTCCTTCATTACATCACCTTTTGACACATGGTGTTTTTTCACTTAGGTGAAGATGGCATTGCGGACATCAGGCCACCTGCTCCTTGGGGTTGTGAGAATCTACCACAGGAAGGCCAAGTACCTGCTTGCTGACTGTAATGAAGCCTTCATCAAGATCAAAATGGCTTTTAGGCCAGGTAAGGAGACACAATGAGCCAAATTAGTACTGGAGCAAAGTACAAAGTAAATAATTTTTGTGTTTTTTCTGTACTGAAATCCACAAGGCTGAGAATAAAACGGGAAAGCTACAGGAGGTAATGCTTCAGTTAGGGGTGCACAATATATTGTTTTAGCCATCGCCATGTACCCTTTAACCAGCAGGGTTTCATGAGACTGTAAAGATGACACACTTAAACAGTTTTTATGTAGGATTTTCCCAAACAAAAAACATTTTCTGAACTGTTGCAGTTTTACTGACTTGTTATAGTTGTTCTGAGACATAGTAGTGGGGTATAGTTGTGTGTTTTTATCAATTTCATGACTTCTGTGTCTGTATTCAGGTGTGGTGGATTTACCTGAGGAAAACAGAGAGGCAGCCTACAATGCCATCACTTTACCTGAGGAATTCCATGACTTTGACCAGCCACTTCCTGATCTGGAGTAAGTTTACTACATTTACTCATTTCATCCCCTCATTTCTTTTTTAGCAAACACTTTTATCAGTTAAAAAGATTGACTGGTTGTTTAACTGTTCCCTTATTTGACGTTGACTTATTTAGTGCGTGCGTGTGTTTTTTCCTCAAACAGTGACATAGATGTGGCCCAGCAGTTCACCCTGAACCAGAGCAGAGTAGAAGAGATCACCATGAGAGAAGATGTTGGCAACCTCAACCTCCTGCAGGACAACGACTTTGGTGTGGCATTCATACAACCCACCACACACATGATGAAGCCATTTCAACATGAGTAAATCTTAGGCCCCTTTTCCACTGCATGGTACCAGCTCGAATCTACTCACCCTTTTTTGGGTTTTCCGTTGTGGAAAAGTTGTATGTACCTGCTACTAGGTACTTTTTTTGTATTGCCTCCATCAAGGTTCCAAACGAGCTGAGGCGATACTAAAATGTGACTTGAAAACACTGCAGACTACTGATCGGTCAGAGAGAATCGTCACTATTCACTGCATCATCATTGCGCGCGCCTGACAGCAGAAAGTTTTACATTTTACAGTTTTCGTATGAAATTTCATCACTAAAATCCACTTCTGAGAAGTTTTGAGATGTGAAGTCAACTGAGTAGATTTCAAATACTGACAGTTTTACGAAAAGTGATGGCGGAACAAAAATGTGCTTGAATGGAGCTGAGGAGCTCTGCATATGACGGCGGGGGAAAGCCTGTGACAACCCGTGGGAGGACCACCCGTGGGAGGACCTCAGGTTGGCCAGCTGCCCACTCACACAGAGCCCTCAGGTCCTACAGTCACACAGGCCGCTGCAGCAACAACGGCAGAGTAAAACACAGCTGGAAGGTTTTCATACTGCTCTCTTAGTTTTAACTTAAATCAAGAGACAGCTGTGTGTGTGTGTGTGTGTGTGTGTGTGTGTGTGTGTGTGTGTGTGTGTGT
>JAPMOB010071362.1:0-16233 GCA_029875015.1 Lepomis gibbosus | reverse complement strand
TGAATCTGAACAAATAATCACTCTCAGTGGTCTTATTTCCTCTACCCATTGCACTGCAAACAGAATTGCTAGCATTTCTCCTGTGTATACTGATACATTATCACTGATCCTCTTCCCTATTGTAATATGAAACTCTGGAACAATGAAAGCTACTCCTATCTTGTTAACTAAACTCTTTGATGCATCTGTGTAGATCTGGATGTAACAGCTTAGTAAGCTACTGTGATATGGTAGTTATAGACAAAGTATTGCAAGGACTGTGAAAGAAACGTGATTTGGAGGCATCTTTACGTCATGTCAGTAATTTAAATTTGTCAGATGTTTCTACTTGTAATAATGATTATCAATATGGATGTACTTTGGTTGGATTTTGAAAATATATTTATTGAATACCCCTAGATTTTACTTTATTGTGAGCCTGACTCCATAAATTCGTAAATTCCACATAGACAATAAATGTGTGTGTTAATTCATAAAAATACAATCCAGGCTCGGATTGTAGGCAACCCATGGCAAAGACAAATAAATAAATAATATGGTTAGAGCCAGTGGTACTAAGTATACAAGTACATTTACTCAAGTACTGTATTTAAGTTCAAATTTGTTATGGTACGTACCATTCATTTTATGCTACCTTATACTTGTACTCCTTTATAACTCAAAGGGAAATATTGTACTTTTCACTACAGTACATTTATTAAAGGCTTCAGTTGCTATTTTCAAATGAAGATTTTAAAACATATGATGATCATATAAAAGATAATGCATTTTTGTAGATTAAACTACCGAACTGTGTACATAAATTAACCCCACAGCAAACTATGGCAAGCCATTTCACCTTAATTCCTTAAGACGTACTAGTCGCTATATATAAGCTACTACTAGGCCTACTTATTTATTAGTTACTAGCCTAGCTATTTTCGTTTTACTAGTAACTAGTAGCCTAACTAATTGCACATTTTTGTTATTGAAATCTTCCAGATATCACCTTTTCATTAGTTACTAGCCTAACTATTCTCGTTTCACTAGTAACAATTGATTAAATACTATTACTTAATGTTTAGTTACTAGTAACTATTTAATTAGTTACTAGTAACTACTGGAATAGTTACTAATTACTATTTCTTTTTTACTATCTAATTATGTAGAAACTAGTGTTTATTAGTTACTACTGTTCCTTCTTACTTGTAAGAATTAAAATGTTACTATCAACAAGCCATTTTGGTAGTCATTAACAATTGACTAGTACCAAAAATGTACCAGTAAGAATGAAAATGTTGCTAGTAGTATCTTTTGGAATAGTTACTAGTAACTAATGAGTAGGTGATATCTGAACTGCAGAGCCAGGTAGATTTCAAATGGCAAAAAGTGCCATTAGTTAGCAACTGAAATACTTACTTGTAACAAATAGAATACTTACTAGTAACTAAAAATTTTGTACTAATATTTAATCCATTGTTACTAGTAAAACGAGAATAGTTACTAGTTATTACTGGAATAGTTACTAGTAACTAATAAATAAGTAGTAGTAGCTTTTAAATAGTGACTAGTAGGCTACGTTATAAGGAATACATTGACAGCTTGCCATAGTTTACTGCGACTTACATATTAATGCATCAGTAATTATAATCCAGTAGTAAAACATAATATTACACTCACAGAACCATTTTCCTGCATTGAATAGTTTTTACTTTAAAGTTATTTTGCTGATACTGAACTGTCTCTGATTGGACAAAGACCGTTGGCACCGCCTGGCAGACCAAATGCAGGGCATCAAAGGCAGCTCACTCATTGACCAATCAGAACAGGTAAGTTTTACTGCACATGCGCCGTGAGTCGAAAATTTACAGTTAACATGGAAAGATACGACTTTACCGGAATTTTAGCTTGATAACGTGCAACTTTGCTACCTTCACATTTACACAGATAGTATCAGTTTAAAAGCAGCTTTAATCGTCAAAACCGAGGTCATTTTACCCTCCCATTAAGTATATCCAGGTAAGAGCGTTTTCATACTTTGATAAGGGCAACGTTACGAGTTCCACTAGCTAACATATCATGGAAACTTGTTAGCTTGATCACATACAGTAACATACAGTAGCTACAGTGTAAACGCGGTTTAATTTATAGTACCGGGGTTTGAAGGTGCTCTGGTTCACATATCTAAAGGGTTAATTAGCCGGTAGGATTTGTTTCTTTTAGCTAACGTTAGTTGGTCAAACTGCAGCCACATCACCATGTAGCTAAGTTGTCAGGCCAAGAGGTCAAACGTTTTAAGTTGTGGTTAGCTCTTTACTATTAGTAACGTTACTAAGTTACTTACTACATCCTCTGGGAGTTTGTACAATTCATTGACATTATTTCAGTAGCGACTTGTACTGATTTTTCATTGCCGTCAAACTGCACTCTGACTGAATACACGGGTGCACTTAAAAGATCCAGCCTTTAACAGAATATACTTCAGTAATTAGTTTTGAACAGTAAAATCAACGTCTTGATTTACGTGTCAAAGCTGGATCATCCTGAATAGATGAAGCGATCATTTGACTGCTGAATGTATATTTGAGTGTGCATTACAGTTATTCAAATTCATTATATACAATCGAAACATATGTGAGATGTACAATATCACAGAAGTGACATTTCAGAGTACCATTTTCTTTACGGATTAGCTGTCAGTTTTTACACATGCCTTCACTGTAATTCACTAGACCTTGAGATATCATGTTTGCTTACTTTTCACAGTGGCTGGTAAAATAGGAAAATTTATTGTCACATCAGATGGTATGGTAATGTTCTTCCATGGCAAGTCAGAGAGAAGAACTAGAGTTTAGGTTTCTGGCACAATATCACCTACTTTGAAAATTAAAAGTAGTCTAAAGATTCAAAACTCTTTTGTGTTGCTGGTGTTTTGACCCAATAAGATTGCTTCCCTTTCTTTATGCAACTACCAGGTAGATGATATTGTACTGGAAACCCAAACTCTACTAGATTAAGGTAATTGACAACCAAAGCCTAAATTAACTAAATTTTCTCCTCTGTCAGTTTGTCAGTGGAGTTAAAGGTGTTGGTGAAATGTAGCCTATTTACAACCTACAGTAAGTAATGAATACAGAAAATGTAATGGGAGGGAAAACAAATCACAGGAATGTTTGAGGCAAAATGTAATGTAACATATTTATCCCTATAATTTATACTTATACAATACTCACTATACTGGGGAGCAAAAGTGTTGTCCTTGAGTGGAACAGTAAACGGTCTTTACATGCATAATTGTGTATTACACATGTATTTGCAACCACCTCTCAAATATCTTATATGATAATATGCCTATATATGTTACCTTTGTAATGGCTACATCTAGTCACTGCTCTAAGTGTGAAGTCAGTTTTAAATAAAATAACTGCTGTAATAAATCTGCCACTAATATGCCAAATGTTTGATAAACATAACGCGAAATAAATATTGGATTTCACTTGTACATAATTTTAAAGCCTCATTATGGCTTATATTTTTTATGGTTGGACCTTTTGAAACCAATCACTTAAATCAGGCTGGGTAACATAGAAAGCTCATGGCTAAATGTCAACACAGGTAGGCATTAATGATTCAGTTGTTAGTGCTGTGTGTGTGTAAGGTTCTTAAATATTTGATTTCTTGACTCTTCTTTTAACCAACATAGCCGCTGAATGTCCATTGTGTTAAACAGAGTTGCTTTGGCCTTGGGCAGGAAAGGGCTCTAATTCAAGGGGTGTAACATAATTTGTTAGTTTGGGAGTTGTCATAGATTTAGTGATTGTAAAAGCTGTTCTGCGCAGATTAGGGCTCTATGCTGTTTGTTGAGGCCGAGACTTTTAGGGGCAAGTGAGATGAATGGATGACAAATTGATGTGGTTTCTAACTACGCTTACCACTTTTTTTTTTAGATCTTCAAGCTTGTCCAGTCCAACTTCACAACATTTGGTAAAGTCCAAATTAATCATGTAGTTGATGACGCAAGTTTCCTATATGAACATCATACTGGTACTGTTTATGGATTCAATTTGACCAAATTCTCAGTCTGAATCTCTTTAAGCACATACACATGATTACCCATGAAATTTGACAAGATTAGTGATGAGGCATTAAAAGACAGTAATGCAATCCTGGACTGGAGTCCAGTGTCACGTTGAAGACACAGACCAGGCGAGATCAGTTCCACTGTCCTCCACAAGGATGTTAGTATTATTCTTTCATGCCTGGTTTGTAAGATTATACTAGGAAGAAGAAAACCTGATGGCCTTGCAGGGAAAGATGAATTATGTCTCTGTGTTGAACCCTGCAACACAGTAGAAGGCCGACTGAATAAACTGTTATTAATAGAAGGGTCACAGGGATGAGACAGTCATGGTGGTGTGAGAGAGCACATGATTGTTTGGAGATTTCAGAGAGTTGTTTGGACTTGATTGATTTTGGGGAAAATGATTGGAGCAAACAGATGCACGTGGACCGCCCTCCATCATCATGTGTGCCTGCAAACATGTCAGTGGTATTAGATTTGTATCGTTTTATTGTAGCTGTCTTGTTATTGCTGTAAGTGGACACAATAATACATTAGTGGCAGAAATAATTTGACTGCTGACTGTAGCCATGTGAGTACACATGACAAATAGGTCAAGGTTTTAAAAGATGCAGAAAACTGAAGCATCCTGCAGCCAAGACAATGTCAGAAATAAAAAATGTTTAAAGAAGTAAATTAAAAGTATTTAGCAAGCAGCTCCTAACTGTGCAATTTGTTAACATAAGCATTTCAGCTATGACAAATAACGGCGACTTGTCTGAAGCCAAAATGTTTGTGGCTAAAATTAAAGAAGGAGCACAGACGGTTTGAAGTTTTATGTGCACAGTGTAATTTAATGCTGCTGCTTCCGCTCGTCTGCAGTGGGAAAGCTGCCATTTTTCAGGAATACAAGCACAAGCAGAATTGCTACACTAGACAATGGAAAGGAAAAACATATATTTAAATGATATCTAAAGCAGTAAACCTCATGTGTAAAGGTTGATTCAGTTTGACATGATGTTTTGGTGTTATATGTGGTTGTAAGAAATAACTAACATTTAGCTGCTAACTTGTATTATTACTCAACGTCTAACATTAAGTAAATTGTTGATGCCGAGCAAAGTACCAAGGAGCTTATCACTCTGTCAGTGCTAATTACTTCGAGCACGTGTTCAGCCAGAGGAAGTGGCACTCGGATGGAAACCTTGACTAATGGGAATGGTACTCTGCTGCCTCAGCTTGACTTTTGCCTCATATGATCCCATAGTCATGTGCTTTCACAGGATTAACCTGATACTCTCTGTGTCAGGGAACAGGGTGTTATAAAACACAGTGGTTTGGCTAGGCTGATGTTTTGTATTTTATTTTCTTGGTGAAGCTAAGAAGTACTAGTGTTGTGGAGTGTGCATAAAGGAAGTGGAAGTGAAACGCTGTGCTAGTGGTCAACTCAAGATTTCCTGTAAAATGTTCTCAATAATATAGTGACCTTTTCATAATATGCTTAGTCATTATGACTCGTGAATTTTCATGTTGTTGATTTCTATTAAAGAGGAACGGAGAATAAAATGTTGCACAGTCACCCCTCGTGTTGAGGTTGTTGTGGAAAAGTGTGAAGTTTTTTTGGCAATCCAACCCAGGAACACAAAACCACCAGTCTGTTAGCTCAATACTTAGTATGATAATTACTGTTTTACTCTCAACAGTCATGTATTTCATGCTCCCTCAGATTAAGTAACTGTTGTTGTCTTTTTCCAGGGAGGCTGATATTCATCCCTCAAGTTCCCAGGGATGAAAGCCGAGCAAGATGGAGACCTCCTTGAAGGTAACTGCCTTATATAACAGAAACATGACCTTCCCGTTACAGACAAACCCACCATGTTATCCTACGTTAAACACCCTGGGCACCCTGGGTTAAGGCTGAAATACACAGACTCTGTCAGTGGGCAATAAAAATTTTTTTTACTTAAGTACATTTTTTCATGCGTGCACCTAACCCCAGCTCCATAGTGTAGCATTTGGAGAGTCATGCTCTTGACTGCATGCTATCAAAATATTTTTTTTAGTCTTGATCCTGGAAGATGTTTAGTTTAGTCATTTTACTGCCAATTTGAAAATCTAAACGCTGTTAATTCTCATTTCTTCATTTGTGAACTGTATTGCTGCTTGTGTGATGCTGTGTGATTTGTTGAAGGGCTAAAGAGCAGGTCACTGTGCATATTATTTGTGTCCAAGCACAAGTTTGGCAAAATGTTTGCTGGGGTGTGTGTTCTTCTCTGTCTTCGCGCGTCACTTGTAGAAGCATGATGTCAGAAATTCGTTGTGACATCTAGTGACAAAAAGAAGCGATGATAAAGGCTGAGTCATATAAAAGCATAGTCCTTGTGAGGGAGCAGTGGACTTTAGGACCTGCTGTGAGTTGGAGATGAAGGGAGGGATGAATGAAACGTCCAAACTCAGTGAGTAGTACACATTGTTTACTGGTATACTTAATAAATACCACAGATAAGTGTTGCTACAGTTTTTTGTGTGAGATTTCAGTTTTGTTTAGATACTGACTGGTCTTTTGCATGTAATCCTTTTTGCTGTTACATGGTGTTTATATACGTGTAATTAAAAGTCCTAAACTAAATCACTTATCTAGCAGCATTGAAATCGCTGAATTGCTTTTAGGTCATGACCTTTGAGGTTTTTACAGTTATTGTTTCTGGTACAAATGGCTTAATCTTAAGTGTATGTACCTTCTTTAGTAATGCTCATGTGAAGTCTATACTCTGACTTAAACATTTTCAGTGAAGAATGAATAAAGCTCTGGTTTGTGCTCCGAAAAGTTATTTAAGAAAATTCTACCTGCTCTATGCTCAAACATCAATGGTGTTTCTTTAGGAAGGAAAATATAAAACAGTCCACTTTTACCTGGTTTGCAAATTAAGTTTGAATGTTGCTGTAAAATTATTTTAAAAAGCCCAAACTAGTAAAACTTAAACATCATTGAATCATGTTGGGCAGCTTTGAGTTTTAGCTCAGAAGAAATATGTTTCTCTTTTTTTCCTTTTTAAGTGGAGATTTGGTTAGAGATTTTTTGGAAAGCATCAAGTGGCACAAATGCTGTTGAAATTATTATGCTTGTAGCACAGCAGATCCAAATAAATCATTCTTTATTTGCATGAGATCAAAGAGTTTTATGGGGCAAACTATAATTTTTTTTGTTTGCATTTTTGCACTTTCGGTTCTCCCATCAACATACATACATTTAAGGTGCCTTAATAGAAAAGATCACTCAAATCATGTTGCATGCCCAACCGCACATTGTTGTTGACAATGTCCCACATCCCCAAATCTCAGCAACTAAACTGGTGAGTGAAAAGTTGCAACTAATCAGAGCTACAAAAATGAGTTTCAGGTTTATCATGAAACATGTTAACAGCTGATGGAAAGATGCCATAGTGTTACAGCATGGATAACATCTTCTTTGTCTATGTTAGTCTCACTCTTCTCTCGTCCCTCCGTTTGTCTTCCCTGTGGCTTTGTCAGAGGACTCCGCTCAGGAGGATGGAGTCCAGACAAACCAGTACAGCGCCATCTCTCCTCCGTCCTCACCTTTGGCCCAGGACGAACCCTTCTCCACATACTTTGAAGATAAGGTGGCCATTCCTGAGACTGGCAACCAGGTACTGTCTCCGAGACACCATTTCATGTAAAATAAGCAGCAAATCAAAGCTCGATTATCAATTTGAAAGATTATGCATTGTTTTTCCAAATATACTTTTCCCTTGTTGGACAGTTTATTACCATGTGTTAGATTGTGGGAAGCAAAACCAATTTTATTCTTATTAATCAAATTACAACATCACTATTAGTAGTAATATTCTACTGTCCTTCTATTCAGATATTCAGTTTCCGTAAACTCTGGGCCTTCACTGGACCAGGTTTTTTGATGAGCATTGCCTACTTGGATCCAGGGAACATCGAGTCTGACCTGCAGTCTGGAGCTAAAGCTGGCTTTAAGGTGATATATAAAATTATTAATCTTTACAACCAAGCAAAACATGCTTGTTCTGCCGTGGCCTGGCAGTTTACCGGGTAACGGGTGTGGATTTAGGACAAAATGTGACCATAATACAGTACCATTTTGAGCGGTATGTGTTTTAGCTTTTTTATTTTTTCACTCTGTATTTGAGGAAGTGATTCCACAGGTTTCTGTTGTTCTCTTCACTCAAATACTTGCTTTCTTCCTTTTTTTTGGTAAAAGTGTCATTATTACATTTTGAAGGCAAAGTGGCCAAACGGCTGGTCATATTTTGTTTGTTTCATGCTCAATGCAGCTTCTTTTTGTGGCAGTAACACATGATGAGCTGCATCACATTTCTCTAAGCAATGGCATCTACTGCATCATAAATGCAATGGGTTATGGGCATTAATTGTCAATGTATTATTAAAAAGAAATACCACTTTTGAACTTTTATTTTAATTTGTCGGTCTGCTCCTGTAAAACCTCCATACAGCAAGAAGCGACTTATGCTCATTTTGTCTTTCCTTCTCAGCTCCTTTGGGTGCTCCTTGGAGCCACAATCATCGGGCTGTTGTTGCAACGGTTAGCTGCTCGCCTCGGGGTCGTCACTGGGATGCACCTGGCTGAAGTCTGCAACCGCCAATATCCCACAGTAAGCATTATCCACTCTTTTTACACATGTCAAGTTCCCTCTTCTTGTTATATATTAAGGTGTTTTAAAGCATACATTAACACTTTAAAACACTGAAGTCGCACAACAACACAAACAAACTAATCAGTTGAAGTATCGGTAGACCAGAGAGGTAAAATAACTGTTTTGTCAAGGGAGTCTGGTGGCTTTGACAAGAGCAATATAGCAACTGTTTCTGGTAAAACATAATTAATTTTAGTCTTTTAAAAAAGGTCTGCCTCTGTAGGGATCATTTCTACAATGTTGTCAGACACTTATAATAACAATCTTAGCCTGTCAACGGCAAAACAAGCACTTTAGTGGACGCACTTTGAAGAGGCGCAACTGCCACAAGGATTATGATGCAGCCCTGTTTTGCTTCTGCCGAGTGACCAGTTTCAAAAAATGATTTCCCAATTCATCACATAGACACAAAAACATGGAAAATAGGGTCCAGGGGAAAATAACAGGTAGGCTGTGGTCAAAGATGATAAGCCAACATTAGATATGTGATTCAGTAAAGTTTCTGAAGCAACGATTAAAGTCTGCTCACTGATATAATCTGCTTCTGTTTGATTTTCTCTTTAATGTCTTTTCTTTTCAGGTTCCTCGGATCATCCTTTGGTTCATGGTGGAACTGGCAATTATTGGGTCAGACATGCAGGAGGTCATTGGCTGTGCCATAGCCCTCAACCTTCTCTCTGTGGGCAGGTAACATCTTTACTGCTTGTCTGTGAAAAGTGACTGCAAATATGATTTACCAAGAGTATATATTCTGTAAAGGTGAGGAATTGTTGTCTTTCTTCTTTCTTCTCCAGGATTCCACTGTGGGCAGGAGTCATCATCACCATCACAGATACATTTGTGTTCCTCTTTCTAGATAAATACGGTATGGATACTCCATAGCTTACTTTTCAATCCACGTCTAAAACGCTGTGTATCCCTGTGTTGATACAGTTTGTATTTCCTTGCAGGCCTGAGGAAACTTGAAGCTTTCTTTGGCTTTCTTATCACTGTAATGGCTATTAGCTTTGGTTACGAGGTAAAAGTCATTTAGTTTTCAATATAATTGTGCTTATTGACAACTGACAGAGTTTTTGCTAAGATGTTCGCTGCACCATGACCATGTTTGACTCTGTGCTGCCCGTCTGTAGTATGTGGTGGTAAAGCCAAACCAAGGGGAACTGCTGAAGGGGATGTTCATGCCTTACTGTTCCGACTGTGGGCCGGTGCAGATGGAGCAGGCAGTGGGGATCATAGGCGCTGTCATCATGCCCCACAACATCTACTTGCACTCAGCGCTGGTCAAGGTTAGAGCATGTTTGTTGTCATACTCAGATTAGGAAGACTAAAAAGTGATGCCTAAAAGAAACAACATGTTGGAATGAGAATTTTCTAGTGTAATGGTAATTTATTTATTTTTTGTTAAATGTAATGTAGTAAGTGAAGGGTTTTAATTACCAATGTGGAACATAACTTTTTTGACAGTGAACCTAGGAGAAGATATGAGTTTAGATATGTGCTTTATTGGCCTGCAGAACATTTCTGAATAAATGTTTGTGTGGATTGTACTGCTTACTCTTATCAATCATTTTTTCTCCAATTGTCTCAGCCATATTTCTTATACAGTTTTGAAATGTTACAGTTAATTGTTGCATATTTGTCAGTGTTTCACACGCTACAAAGCATTATCAAGGCCATTTTAAGATATTGTTAAAGCAGATCTTGGGTGTTTTGATGGTAATTGAGTGTTATTCTGTTTTTTATCTTATGTACCAGTCTCGGGACATTGATCGCAAAAATAAGAAGGAAATAAAGGAAGCCAACAAGTACTACTTCATCGAGTCATCTATCGCTCTCTTCGTCTCCTTCCTCATCAACGTCTTTGTCGTAGCGGTCTTCGCTCAGGCCTTCTACAATAAAACCAATATGGAAGTGGTGCGTTTACATTAAGAATCCTTTCTTCTTTTCCAAGTACTGCTGAAGCTGATGTTCAGATTGAAACACAGTGGAATAATAACACACAGTTTACAGTGTAAGTTATGGCTCACCATGTGTTTGCATCTCTGGTTGCAGAATACCTTGTGCAATGCAACCGGCAGCCCTCACACAGATCTCTTCCCTCTAAACAACGGCACACTGGAGGTGGACATCTACAAAGGAGTAAGTATGGTTGTCATTGCAAAAACAAAATACATTTATGATGCTTATAAAACGAGCAAGAAGAAGATTGAATTCTGATTGGGGAGATGGAGGCGATTATTATTAAATAACCATCTCTGTTTCTTTTGATATATAATTTCCGTTATATCTGTTTGTTCAGGGAGTGGTCCTGGGCTGTTTCTTTGGCCCTGCAGCTCTCTACATCTGGGCAATAGGGATCCTGGCAGCTGGACAGAGTTCCACCATGACAGGCACTTACTCTGGACAGTTTGTTATGGAGGTAAGGAAACCTGTTGATTATATATCTGGAAATGGATTAAAAAAGGAGTACATGCTGAAGTTTATACTGTTTGCTAAGGGTTTCCTGAACCTACGGTGGTCCCGCTTTGCCCGGGTGCTGCTGACTCGCTCCATCGCCATCACGCCTACACTGCTGGTAGCCATTTTTCAGGATGTTCAGCATCTGACGGGGATGAACGACTTCCTCAACGTGCTTCAAAGCATGCAGGTCAGGTCAAATTATTTAAGAAAGCCATCACAATTAATTCTGTCAAAATAAATCAGGTGCAATTGCTGCTCCTGTGTAGTACATAATCCTGTCCAAAATTCAGTATGTCTTCTCTTTTCCGATCAACAGCTTCCTTTTGCTTTGATCCCTATTCTGACCTTCACCAGTCTGACGTCCATAATGAACGACTTTGCAAACGGATTGTGAGTGAAATGTTTTTTTTATCAATATTTTTTTTATCATTAATTTCTTCTATCTGCAGTAATTTCTAATACTTAGTTGTATTCCTCAAACGGTAAGTATTCTATTGTTTATTGACAGGATAATTACCTAAATCAGTGAGGCTTTCATCCCTGTCAGCCTTTGTCTCTCTGTCAGCAGTGTGTCTGAGACAAAAATAACTAGCACATGTCAAACAAAAAGAGATAAAACACTTTCATTAGCAGCGTAGTCCTCAAAGCCACAGCTTCTACTTCCACTGAAAGATAGCTCAAAATATAGGAGACAGATTAGACTAAGGCAGAGGAACAAGTCCATCGTCTGACATTTTGCTCAGCCAAATATGAAACTAACCGACAGAATCGTGACTCATTTTTCAGGTTTTAGGATAAAAGACGATTCAACTTGAAACTGAGGAAGCGAAAGGCATGATTTCTTTTAGTGTTGACAGCCAGTTGGTGATTTTGTTGGAGGAGGACGTGGAGGTTTGTGTTTAGTTATTCATTGACAAATCAAATGCAATCAAATACTTGTTTGCTCAAGGTTATCACAGTCACTCTGTTCCAGATGAGGTTACTTTAAACTACAATGTTTACTGAGTATTCCTCCTTTTTCTGACACATAGACAGGTCATTTAGTTGTTTTTGAATGCAACAGTCCAGAGCAGTCAAGACTGAGTTACGCAAACTAGGGATTTTCTCAGTAGTGTGACTGTTAGAAGACAGTATTTTCAGGAAAAGATATTATTTCTCAATGGTCTAAAAAACATTTTGTTTCTTTAGGGTGTGGAAGATTTCCGGTGGTATTGTCATCCTGATGGTTTGCGCAATCAACATGTACTTTGTAGTGGTTTACGTGACGTCGCTGAACAGTGTGCTGCTCTACGTTCTGGCTGCTCTGCTCTCTGTAGCCTATCTGTGCTTTGTAGGCTACCTGGTGAGTTAGGTCACTGCAACATTACGCACACTCCTCAGACACTTTTTTGGCTTTAGTGATTTGACATTTTGTAACCTTTTTTTAACGTGGACAATGTTTGTTTAAAATTGTTACTAAGTTTAAATCTCGTTTAATGTATTTGGCTCAGCTTGTCTATGGACAAATTGCTCTTGTTATTCTTCATATTCAAATTATCAGAACACAAACACAGCAAGGTGCAGACACGTGTGAGCACCAACAAAAGTAATTTAAGTAAATCAAATTAAAATCAAACTGATAAACCAGTTTCACAAATCTTGAATGTTTGAACTTCATACTTAGAAGGGTCCAGTGAGGTTAAAGGCGCAATTCAGCTTTGTGGCAAAGTCAGTGCTACAATAAGCATAGTTAATCAGATGTTAAGCTTTTTTTATCTGACCAGTATAATCAATGAAATTACAAATATTATGTTTTAAAAAATTCCAGCTTTTTATTACTCGTGTTTTTATTGGTCAGTTTTCAGGATTCAGATGCATCAAATGTTCCTTGTATGCATGATTTCGATGTTAGAGAAAAATTTGGTTTAAATCAGAAATTGGACTGTGTTCAGAGTTAGTGTTTAGGTCTTCTGTCTCACCATTACTTTAGTGAAATAACGTACTATTTCATGCAGAATTGTGCACAAACCCCGTCGTGTCCTGACTTGTCTCTCCTCTGTTGTTGTCTGCAGGCATGGCACTGTTTGGTAGCGTTGGGGGTTTCCTGCCTGGACTTTGGCAGCAGGGTAAGCTATCCACCTGCTGTGTTCATAGAGGAGCCGTCTGAGTACGACTCCTAGAGCTGAACAGGAGCAGTAACCACCAGCATTCCTCTTTCCTCTTGGAGACACTGAGCCCTGTACACCACCAGGACTTTTATAGAACATGTTCTGCTAATGTCACATGTTTGTTTTGTGTTGGGCTGGGTATCAGAATTTGGTGCTTTTTAGGTATTCAGTGAACCAGATTAATACTACACCAGCACACAAAATACAATGCCAGTGTTTCAAGAAATATTTGTACATCCGTTGACAAATCAGTAATTGTTAAGATCCTCAAAGTGACTGTGACAAGATGATTAACCCAATTATCTGTATCTACTTTTTACAAAATGTAATCTAGCCTTAAAAATAGCAGATCCTGTTGTATTTTCACCCCATCTTTGTGAAAATACATTATCAACAGCCTCTGTGTTTTAATATACTTTAAATTCCATGAGGAGGCTGGCAGACAAAGAAGTTAAAGTTTCTACACAGGAGTTCTGATGATTTTAGGCTTCACCAACAAGAGCAAATGTTGCTTTTATGTAAACTATAGTTGTTGAAATTTGTTAAAAAACAAACCTCTAATATTGCCACAGTAAAACACAATTTTATTTTGGACTAAATAACCTCAAAATTACAGAATTGACACAATTCAAATCATAATTTTCACATTCTGTTCAAAGAAATATAGGTAAGGAGGTAATACAACAAGAATGGCTGATGTTTTTCTGCCCAATGTTCTGTTGAGGTTACATTGTTATATGTTCTCAAAAATCAAACCAATATAAGCATGACTGACGTATTTCTGCCTTATTTCCGTTAAATAAGAGCTGATGAAGTATTGATTGATTCCCTTGTTCTCTAACAAGACTTGGTATGTACCAATGCTAGCTGCCTCATACACTCTGCTCTCTGTGAGCCCTCTTACCTTGATAGTGTCAACCTCCAGTGTCCTGATGGAAGAAGAAGCAACATATTCCGTCGTGATTTCTACTCCGTCTACCTCAACATCCTCCATTATCTCATCTCAGTGTACCGTCTCTGTAGCAGTATTATTCACAACATTTCATTTCCGATGACTATTCTTAAAAGAATATAGTTGTGACATAATTCATTGACAAATTCGTTCAATGATACTACCTTTATCAAAAATCACCAAATGATATCCAGCCCTAATTGTGTGAAGGAAAGAAAACCCAGAGCCACTTAAGAAGCTTGAGTGGCAAGTTTCAGTATCGTGCATAAATGATGCGTATACTGTACTTTGTCTGTGTGAGTTCAGAGTGCACGGGGGTCACAGGGTATTTTGTTTTTTGTTTGTTTTTCTGTAAATATGAGCCTTGGATTGTAAAATCAGACTTGACCGAAAACTGGCTTGAATGGAGGAAGTCCACTTGTTCATTTACAAACTGGTCTGGGGCTGCCTGATGAAAACCACAGTTTTAATGTTATCAAGAGCCAACTGGTTCTTAAAATTAATTCCAGAGTGCTCTTGGACCTGGATATATTAGTTGACTGTAGTACTACACTGCACTTTTAATATTTTACAGATATGCATTGCAGTGTCTGTTCAGCCTGATCAAAACTTCTCCATTCAAACAAGCGAAGCTTTATATGACTGCAGCCTCAACTTCAGAGCCTCTTTTAGGTCCTAAATAATCAGGATGCGAGTGACTCAAGTTTATCAACATACTACAGTGATCGTATCATTGAATTCAGTAAAATGAAAGTAAATAATTTTGCGGCACTGTGCAGGAGTTGTTTCAATCCTTCTTGGCTGTGAGAATTAGGTGTTGGATAAAATATCATCTGTAGAAATATTGTTATGTTTTTTGATACCAGGAAAACTTCTCTCCTACATTTAAATTCAGTTTTGTTTGTCTGATGGTGAACGCTTCAGCAGATAAGGGTTATAGAAATGTATTGTAATATAAATGTATAATTTCATTACAATACATGTGGTTAATTTTAGAAATGAAAATAGACTTATTTATACTGCTATGCAGAGAAAAACTGCTAATGGGGCAGATTAAGAATAATGTTGTAATTGTCATGACAAAACTGTGTTTAAAGGACAACTGGAAACAAGTTTTTTTTTTAAAAAGAGTCAGAACAAGTACAGAGGAAGTTTATTTATATCAATCCAAATCAGACGTTTGTAGTACATCTTTGTAGTATCTTTAGACCCTCGAAAGCAGTCATTTTGTGAATTAAAGTCCAAAACTATCTCAGAATAAAATATAGCCCCATCAGATTCATTTAAATGTTAATTAAGCTACGATGTGTCCAGCGCTCTACCCTGATTCATTTAGGACGTCCTAATGGGGTTGAAAAAGTTTGTTCTGTTTCCTTCAGAAATGTTTGTTCTCCCTTCTAAACAGGGTTGGTTTATTTTTTAAATGTACATCTGTTTCTTTTTACCAAAAATAAAACTATTCATATTTACTATAGAAGTCCACTGGCTGCAGACTAGTTTGCAGGTCTGAATAAAGACTGTTTCACTAAAACAACAGACACATTTGATAAAGCAATGAAAAGAGAATTAGAACTTTTGTAGGAAAAATTTCTTTTTCGTATTTTAAAGCTGGGCCCGCGACCCTGTACGAAGGATAAGTGGTTGATGGGGTGGGTAACGTTGGAGCAACTAGCCAGCGACAGCTAGATTTTGAAATCTATTTTATCTAATCGATAAAATCCCACACCTCCCTTCAAGTCTCCCTCCAAAGTTACCCAAACACATTTTCACATGCAGTGAGTGCAGGTAGACACACCGCAGGTAGGCCCGTCTTTATTATAGTCCTGCAACAGTCACAGATATCAGAATCAGCTTTATTCGCCAGGTGTACACGTACAAAGAATTTTACATAGAGAACACATATATATATATATATATATATATATATATATA
>JAPMOB010071319.1:0-27708 GCA_029875015.1 Lepomis gibbosus | reverse complement strand
GAAGTTTTTCCTTGCCTGTGTCGCCTAGTGCTGCTCTTGGTGGGAATTGTTGGGCTTCTGTAAATAACTTCAGAGTACGGAGATCCTGTTGCTCTTTATGAAAACCGCTGTGAGATAACTGTTGTTGTGATTTGGCGCTATATAAATAAAACTTGAAATTGAATTTTCAAGCAGTTCAGAGCAGGGAGTCTGTGGGAGATGGGAACTCCCTTTGGGCTGGACTTTGGGCTTTTTCACTTTGCAAACCTGTTACATGCAATATATATAGAAATATAACTTAATAAATGAGAGGGGAAAAGGGAAAAAGCATAATATGACCTCTTTAAGTTACAGTCTGTTCACACATTGGCAATACAAAGCAATTTATACAAATTACTTCATATTCTTACATATAGTACCTTTACTACTGCCTTAAGACACCTTTTTCTCACAGGTCAAATGTAGAGCCACAAACTAAACAACCAAACTTATGTGCTTTTATGCGCTTATAACAATCAGCCTGGATCTAGCATGTGGCTGACTACATGAAGCCAATTCATGCAGATACAAATAGGCCACCATAATGCCTAATGCTGACTGGGAGATGTTTTCGTCTGAGGGCTTGTCCCATTTATCAAACATAATTTGCACCTTGATGCCACAAACGGTGCACACTGTAACACAGGCCGTCACAGGACAGCATATTACAAGATGCACTTGGATCGCAGGTACATCTGTTCTATCAAATGCTTCAGGCCTGATCTCACTCATGCAGTTTTACAGTACCTTCATCACACATACCCCACATACTACACCACTGGAATGTCACTGGCTGACCCTTTCACACTGCAAATATGATGAGGCCCTGCTGAATTTAAAGTATTTCAAACTGGACTCACCTTCTCAAACCTGACCTGAGTCAATCCTCTCTGTGGACGGACACCTGCCCCAAACCCACTGTGGTGGTTTGTGTCTGTGAGTATCCTGTGAAACAGATATTAATAAAGTGAAGGGCATGAAGGAACATTTACAGCTATGGCAGCATTCTCCACATGTCAGTGTCCCACAGTTCCTGCATGCCTTTTGCAATCTAAATTTAATTAGGTCTAATTATTAACTCCTCGTTCATGAACAGCAATATGGTAAAATATTCATGCTTTAGAGTTCACAAAAGGTATTGCTTTAAAATGACTTGCTGCTGGGGTGTTCTAAATGGTCATGACTGATACCGTTATGCCACATCAAAAGGTAATGAAACACCACAAACAACAAATTCATCTAATGAGATCCAAACCAGCAACTAATGGTCTTTCCTTTATTTTGCAGTTCATCAGTTTCCATTACTCAGATCATATTATGCAGTTGGGTGACACTATTATTAAAATAATAATGAGTGAGGGGCCAAAAGCAGCAGAGGTAATGGGGCATCTCACAGGAAAGAAAACAGATTGGGTAATGTTTAAATGGTCTAAACACCTTGCTTTCATGATTTCTCTCTTTGTGTTCATGATTTCTCTCTTTGTGTTTGACTGTTCACATGAATCTATGGATTTAACACCCCATTTTGAAGATGACTGGCTGGTAAAATCCTTTTAAACGTCTAGGCTAAACCAGGACCTTCTTTGCGACGGGCTGCTAGATGTTCATCTCCTAACAAGATTTATCTCTAGATATCTGAATATGAACGCAGAATCTGTTTTGGAAACGCTCTGGTTTCCATTTGTAGTCTGAGTAGTATTGACCCATTGGCTTTTGTCTGACAATTTAGCTTGTTATCAATCTCTGAAGCTTCAAGAGAATCTATCTCCATTCACATAGTCATCAGACGACAGCCAATGGGTTCTGAGATTGCTAACTGGACTGTAAACAATGGCCGGCACACAGAAGACAAGGTGTTGGCTGGAATATCCTTTACCTAATACTAGCCCGTTACCCCTAATGCTAAATCGTCATCAGACAATAGCAGATGAGATTGTTGTTTCAGCGTCAAATTACATCTACATTTGACTAGTTTACTTAAATTCAGATTTTAACTTTGAAACAATGCTTATTACAAACAATGCAGAGAAACAGCAGAGGAAACAAAGTAATTATCTTCCTGAAAGAAAACAGAGAACCTAAAATCTAAAATATTAAGCACTAGACAAACTACATGATTAAGGCATGTAGACAGGCAATAACAACTGAATAGCAAGAAATTTCACTCAAATCTAGCAAGCTTAAATTGACTAACCTACCGAAAAGTTCCTGTATTCATAGTCAAAACTGAAATATGAATACATGGCTTCTAGGCAATATTAACACCTTTGTCTACTCCTGATTATGTGGTTACTGATTGTGCAGAGCAATGCTGCTAAAAATGTGACGATTTATAGAAAAGTTGTAAATAAACATACAGTGATACCTTGAATCCATAGTCAGGGATGCATTTTTAACAGCATTATCCCTGTTTCTTGCAGCATCTTGTGCACAAAAATGGTCAAAAGGTTGTTTTCCATTTTCACACAGCTGCATTCTGCTCAGCAACCTTACTTCAACTTTTGGTATTAGCAGAGTTTTGGTAAGTAGCAGAGTTCAACTGTTAAAGCAACCCCATCTCCTCAGTAGTGGGACTGTAAGGCTGAGCTGGTAATGAAACAAAATGAAGAGAAGCAGAAAATGTGAGCAGAGAGTTTAGCTATGGCCAAATAAATGGAAATTCTGTTGCAAGTTAATTACTTTTTATAGGATAACAGTTATGCATTTTAATTAATTCATGAAATAATACTAACGTACAAAGTCCTTAATAACAGACTGAGTAAAAAAAGTCTATGTGATTTGCAGACTATCAGCACTGTGCTAGCCTATTGACTTACCAAAATTAGATTCTTCCCTTCCTTTAATACTAAAAGATTTCCATCTTGGCTATTTTACTGTACCACACCAGCATCCTCTGTTTCCCTTATTATTCCGCACTCTGCCTTATCTCGTCACCAGTGATAATTATCCTTCACTCTATCCTAATAGTTTCTATGTAACTATAATTTGTCTGGCTGCCTTTCCTCCTCTTTCTCATCCTTGTCCTCCCCTTAGTTTTTGTCTTTTGATCCATTCTTATCCTTCCCTCCTTCCTCTGAGTGCTTCTTCACTGTCTTAAATCTGGTAGCACATATACACATATATACAAACACACACACACACACACGCACACAAAAACTTGACCACTGAGCCATTACTTTGAAGTAAAAGGACATGGCTTTCTCTCTTCATTTGTTCACTCAACATTCAGTCATTACACCAGGTATCTAAACTAGATAGCATCGCATTTGTCCAATCACTGGAAAAAAATGGGTGCACTTCCAATTTCTCTTTTTCTGACAGCTGAATAAAGGTAGCGGTGAAGTGACTTATCACCAAAACAATTACCTCTTTCTCCCGCTTTCATCTCCCTGTTCGCTTTTTTTCCTCCCTCTTCTCTTTCTTTATCCACCTTTTATCACCTCCCCCTACCTTGCACTAGCCCCTTTCCATGTCTTCCCATAACCTCTCTTTCTATTGTCTTCCATTCCCCATGTGGAAGGGCTATATACACTGTATATAAGATCCTCCACAAAATGGGATTTTCAAAAGCATTGCATGGAAATTCCATTCGGTCGTGCATCACGAATTTAAAACGGGGAATTTTTGTAGATTATGCCCACGGTTTGAGAATGGATCCATGCTAACATATCTTGCCTCTCTCACCATCACGTTTCTGTGGTTATTTGTTTTGTTTTTAAACACTGCTGACGTTCGTAAGCTACTCTCACACACACAGCTCATGCCAGCACTTCCTCTCTCACACACAAACGCTCTTATCGTATCTGTCATACTGCCTTGCATTTAGGTCTCGATTACTCTCTGGATCTGGATTTACCACCTCTCCCTCACTTTTTCTCAGAGCCTCTTATTGTTCAAACCCCCTGCTGTCACACACAGGCTTTTCTCACACTCCTTACCCACTCCCTTTTTAATCTTTGCTCCATGCTGAAATTTTCCTGGTATTGTCCATTTAGCTGAATGCTGAGTGACCCATCTCCCTCTCTTACAATTTTATGTAATTGTCCACACTGACCGTCAGTATCACAGTAAGTAATGTGCTTTTACCAAAAATGTTACATGGAGACATTTCAGAGGGAATTTACACTTGCTATCTTTTTACTGTGATGATATTGTGCTAGTTTTTCTTGATCATCTAATATTTCTCCAGCCAGACATTGCGAACAGAGCTGCAGAGGTCAGTGGAGTCACACATTAAAGAATATGATGTTCTCATTTTGGACCGAGGCTGGCTTGCAAATGTCAAAAGCTATTCATTTGATTAATAATCTTTTTAATTTTATATGTGAACATATTGCATTGTTGTAATCAACACACTAAAGAGAGGTAAAAGAATAAAGTTCGCCCTTTGCTGTAAAGAGTTCTGCAAATGTTCCAAGGACTGCCATGTTTTGTGCTTCTTCAATGATTACCTTCTTCTGCAGTACAAGTAAGGTTACATCTAGGAGACAAATGTAGCCTTGCTAGTTTACTCAGTCATAGTGGGTGCAAGAAACAAGACTGCCAAAGTACACAGATGGCATGTCTGCATTTGTACGATGCTCCTTCATTTTTAGCCTCATAGGAAGCATGAACCAACCACTTGTCTCTCTTCCCTCTCGTCTCCTTGCCAGCCCTGATAGAGAGTCTCTGGGCTTTTCTTCACTCCCCTCCCTTCCTTTTCTTTCCATTAGTCTTCAGTCCTGAGAGAGGCGAGAGGAATACAAAAGGGAAGACGAGGAGGAGAGTTCTTCGTCCCGAGGCCCAGTGCCAGCTGCTACTGCTGCAGAGACTATCCATCCAAAGACAGGCGAGCAGGGATGACACTGCATTGGAATTCAGCCCTGATGCAAACTACGTGGGTAAGCCTGCCTTGACAAACCCATGGGCTCTCTGGGTGCTATCTGACGTGCCCTGCCCTGATTGCGATAACTGAAGTTACCCCAGTCTACACTTTATAAACAATGTTCCCCTTTACACGTGTGACTAGATGGTATCTCATCTTTCCAAATTACTGTGTACAGTAGATGTAATGACACCCAAATATTCTGATATTTGGGTTTGTGTCATTACATCTACATTTAATCACCAGAAGGAATAATAATAATAATAATAATAATAATAATAATAATAATAATAATAATAATAATAATAATATGAGGCTTATAAGTACAGTGAATGAGAGCCACATTACATTCAACATTAAACTGATGCCCATCCAAAAGAAATCTTCACCTATGCTTACCCATACTGTGTTACCTTTGAATGCAATTACTGTGACTTAAAGGGGCACTCCACAATTTAGTATGGCATTTCCATAAAGTTGATGGCCCAAGATATTCATATATTTTAACACTGTGTAGTTCAAACTCTGATATTAGACGTTGCATTCTTGCCTGGTGTATTCATGTCTTTCAAACTCTAGGTGTTATCATTTTGTAGTCTTTTATTTCCAAGGTGGAAATAACCCTAATGACATTATCAGTGGTATCAGGGTTGGACTGGCCTTTTAATGTGTGAATATGGTTAACTGTCCACAAACCAGTTTCTGGTGTACAGTTACTGTGGTAGAATTGAACTATTCCTTAGTTCTTAATTTAACATACCTTCTTGTAGTATAAGTGGGTGATAAAATGTTGTTTGTTTGTCTTATTGGGAGGCCTCTGTAATTCTTGTCACTCTGCTACAACGATAAACTTGTGTCAATGGCACAGCTGTTGTTTGTGTTACATTTATCACAATGCGTATACACCTGCCCACATAAGCAAAACTGTGCGCATAAATCCATCTATTACAACATGGCAAATCTTGTCTAAACAACCAAGAAATAATACATATCTTAATTTCTAACAAACATTCAAGTAACATGTATGGATTCCCAAGAGTTTGTCTTTCATTCATCAGCTTTCCTGTCAGCCACAACATAAAAGCTGCATCTGCTAACAGAAAACTGCTGTATCAGTTTAATCTAAAGTAGAGACGAGAAGAGAAAAGCAGCTTTAGATTAACAGCTGTAATTACTAAGAACAAGCTCTGAGAGCAAGGAGCAGGGTCAACTAGGGAGAGAATATATTTCAACACAAGTTGAGGGAGTATAATCAACATTTTGTGGTGTGGATGCACAGACATAATGTACAGTGTTTAAAGGCTAGTCTCAACGGAGAAGGGTTTACAAACCAACTTCTGCACTTCAGGCAGACTGCAGTATTATACACTAAGGCACTTCTAACATTATTTAGTAAAAGCTAAATCAAATTTAAAAAATGCCAACAGGCATAACATTTAAACAGTGTTTAGATGAACAATTAGGATTAAAGAAAGGAGCTCACATTTAGTGCACAATAAGGGTTTAATGAAAGCCATACGATCTAATTGCTATTATAAACTCAGATACTTTGCAATCAGCATTGGCTATTACTGTTTAATAAAGTGCTGGTTTCATTTGCCTCAAGGCTTTTGTGAACAGCAAAAAGCAGCAGCAATTTAGATAATGTCTGTGTTACATTCAGATGTATTCAGATTTGCCAATCACAATTCAGAATTTGTCAGTGTTACCATGACAATAAGTAATCCTTACATCATAATTTTAATGTCTACTCTTACTTGACTTTCACAATCATTTCTTTAAGCGGATGGGGGGCCTGGTTTAAGCCCTGGGGCGAGAATTTACCAGTGGAAAAGTTAACTCTATTCACATATTTTTATGCTGCTTGCACACTGCCCCGACAAACGGCGACCGACTCCAGCCAACACCAACTGTAGGATCAGCGTGCGGCATCAGTCAGTGTTCCTCTGTGTCAGTCAGATGAAGTCTTAAGAGTTTAACATGTCTAGTCGGGTTGGGTGGAGTTGTAGAAAGTCGGACCAATGTGCGGCGTTTTCCAACAAACTGCAACATTCTGAGAGTGTTCCATTGAAAACTAAGTCTATATTTGCATGTGGAACGTCAGCGCGCATGACTTTCTTTGATGTCACTGTAGGTTAGCAAGGTCCATTGCTTGCCTCTCTCAATTTTCAATTCTATTCAGCTTTATTGGCCTAAATGTAAAACAACAATAACGCCAAAGCTACAAATAAATTACAAAAGAACAATTAATTTCATACATTTCAAAAGTGTGTATTTTTGTGTGTACAACCCCTACTTTTGTGAATCAGAATATGCGCTGGAGGAGCGCGCCCAGCAGCTGTAATGCCCTATGTCTATACATCTAGAGCAGCTTTTATCTCAAAACAGTCATAACATGCAAATACGCATCACTTTATGTCCATGGTAGCAAAGGTATGTCTTTGTGAAACCTTAATGTTTCTTGAAACGGAATAATCACAGTTGAAGTGTTTTCAGTTTATCAGGCCTGACAAAACATTATTATAAGCAATAAAATTAGCCTATTGTTGCTGATGAAATTTGTGTTTGGTAGGCCTATGTTTAATGTCCTTTTTTATATTTGGAAAATATAATTTAGTCTTTAATTAACATGATTTATGGCTGGGTTAGCCTATACATAAAATGAAGGAAGTGTCTCTTTGTGACATTAACTTTGCTGGCTCTGTGCCAACCAATCCACCTTTTTACCAGTTGATGTAGTTTGTAGTATTGCACTTGCCAAATAGACAGGATATTGCTCAATCAGTCCATATTACAAGCTGCAATACATTAAATGGCCAGTACAGCCCATTTAGCCAATTTAGTTTTATACTTGCCAGAAAACTGATTCTACCTCACTACTTGTGATGGGTTCTCAAAATGAACTGACTTTAGTTAAGAGGGTTATATTTGAGTAATGGCTGCTTATAGCTCACCCAGTCATTTCAACCACTTGAAATACTTTTAAAGGGCCAATACACCCAGTAACAAGTAGTTTTCCACTTGCCAAAAAGTGATTGCAACCTTGACCTTGTGACTTAAATAAGAACAAAACAGACAACAAAAGTCTGTCTGGTCAGTTGCTGTCTGTGTTATGTGAGCTAGAGAGGGTAACAAATAAATCCAACCCTTCTCCATTAACATAAAATATGGCTGAAATTGCTACAGCTTATAGCAGGCGTGCTTCCTCACCCACAATCAACTAGTAAGAGTACTGCTTAAATTCAAGTCAGGTGGTGGTTCAGAGCAAATGGAATCTCTCTGGTTTAAGGGGGAAGTCGATTAACTAGGCCTCTGCCCTACACAATTCTTGAAAAGACAGCAGGGATCCCTTTCCTTTGCTCTTCCTCACTCTCTCCCTTGGGTGCTCTTTCTTGCTCCACAGAGAGATAAGAGAGTGAGAAGAGAGAAAGTGATGAGAAGGTTTCTGGAAGACAGATGAGATGAAGTGAACATTTGACAGACAGCAGCCCTGGGAGCTGCTCCTGTCTGCGCTGCCGTACACCAGAGAGACAGACGTAAAGAAAAGAAACTCACTTTTTCTAAACTTGAGGAACAGAGCCAGCAGCTTATTCTTTATGAATCTGAATAACTAAAAAATATTGTAAAGGAAGGCATGAAAATCAATGGTAACAGTGTGTTCATAAGTGATCTGGTCATAGGACTCAAGATCAGTGAGTTTCCCAGTACCATCGAAGCTGCTCCCAAAATAGGAACAGCTATGTCAGGTGCTTGCTAGCTTGAGTTCCAGAAGAATAGGGCGTTTCCTTTACTCCGGGAATCCACAGACTCCACCTACAGAACGTTACGGCTGCGCCACAGTTTTGATGCGTCCATAGCCCCGTGTCAAAGTCCACTGGAAGTGTCTCAGAAGAGTCTCAGCAGCGGAGCATGCAGCCTGCCCCACGTTATTGACTTGTTATTAATTTGGCCTTTCTGTGCTTCTACTACCTTCTCCACAGCTCTGTGTGACCTCGTTCCGTTCCGTCAACTTCAGGCTGCATTTCCCACGAGGAGCATTTCAGAATTAGAGCATTTTGCCTGATTTTGCAGACATGTTTAGATTATGTTGATTTGGTAATCAGTGTTAGCTTTTTGTGCTTCTACTATGATGAAGTAGGCTACGCAGTTAAATGATTTTGTTTTGTGTTCATTTTAACCGTGTTTATTGTCGTTTTACAACTGGGAGTCTGCAAAGGGTGTTTTATTTTGAAAATTTCCGGCTATCTGTACATATGCCCACAGAACATTTAAAGAAGGTACCATAATCCTGAGAGAACAAAGCCCTCAGATGACCAGTAAACCAGTGTGATGGATGGCTCCGTCTACCTTCCTACCACCCATCTGAAACAAAAGGGAAGCTAAAAAGGTGTGACATACAGATACATCAACTGACCTAAGCTTGTAGATATGAAAACACACATACACTAGGGTGTAATACTACCACTACTACTGTGTGTTACGGGATATCATGTAGAATGGGCTACTGGTCAACTGATGAATAAAGTTCCCTGTTCACACAGACATTAACTTTACTAGGCATGTCATATTTTACCTTTGGCACCAGCCTCTCACATTTGACAGAGCGTTCCCTGTCACACTTTATCTCCCAAAATAATACCAGAATTGTTTTCTGATACAACCCCAGAGACATATTGCAAGCACCTGCCTGCTATTGGATTTTATTACATGAAATAGCTAGATTTTTTGCAGCAGGTTGGTACATAATTGGTTGTTACTTTTGCTTGGGGGAATCTGAGACTGTCACCACAAATGACTCGAAAAGATGTCTGCAGAAAGTCTTGATCATGCTGACAAGTATCATTTAACACCCACCCATGACATCCCTACGGAAAAACACTGAATATACACTCTGTTTATTGGGTACACTAAATATGTTCCAATACAACAGGTCAGCCATGAATTTTACCTTCACAAAGATAATAACAGTTTTGACTGACCTGTCAAAGAGGTGTTAATTTAACTATATGTTTGTTTTTGAAGCTGCAGTTTGCAACTGTGTTGTTATATTGAGAGGTATTTCTATTGTTTTCAACTTGATCAAATGACATCTACATGGGGGGGGAGAATATTAGAAACCTATTGGCCATTATAATCTATATAAAGGTAGAATATGTGACCAAGCTTTGTACTGGATTGCATTAAATTGTTGTCATTATTTAGGTGAGTCAGGCTAACGTCACAACCAGGAAAGCCGTACAAACTGTCAAACAAATACAGAAAGGAGCAAGCAAGAAACAAGATCCCAAAAACTCCAACAAATCAGACAGAACGACCAAAAAGACAAGGAAAGACTAGAGAAAAGGGTGGAATGCTTGACACATCAACAATGACGAAATCACACTGAGACAAGGGAACATGCAGACTAAATACACAATTGAGGGGAGAATAACTGCTCATGAAAGCAGGAAAACAAAGGGAGGCAGTAAAGTAACACAAAAAACACGAGGAAAGACTTAAGAACAAGAAATAACTAAACTAAAACCCAAAACCATGACAAATAGCCAGTGTATTTACATTCTGTAATTGTCTCTGTATGTAGCCTAGAAGTTTTTATTGTTAATGGCTGTTTTAAGAGGTACGAACAATATGCCAAACTTAGATTTCAAGTAAAAATTGGGACCACTCCCACTGACCAAACTCTTACTTGATATAGACTCGAACTGAACTGAATACTCCTTCAACACGAAGCAGATCTACAGGACATCAACACATTCCTCAATAACAGAACAGAAAACTCGAAGCTAATAAAGCCAGTAAGTAAAGCCAGTAAAAACCCCACTGATCAATTTTTTTACACATCTTCACTAATCAATAGAATAAAAACTATATTTTTGTTTATTATCTGTTTTTTAATTTTATTTATTTAAACCATTCAAATATAAATACTTTGATGATATCAGTTGATACTTAAAAGCATTTCCTTAGTTACCAAGAGATTTTGCTTCACAGTCTTCCAGAAATGTCAATTCGAACAGTAATTTATTGATTGGATTAAAACACTATAAATGACACCTAAGGCTACCATCACTTCCAACAGGCTACTGTCACAAGGCTTCACATTACACAGGGGGAACAGGCAAGGATGTCCTTGCTCCCCCTCACTTTTTGCCTTATTCATCGAACCATGAGTTGAAGTAATTCACACTAACATTAAAATACAGAGACACATAAGACTGAGAATAAAATCTTTATGCAGATGATGTGTCGTTATTTATACAGGGCCCACTATCATCACTACAGGAATTGCTTAGACTTTACAGAAATCATTAACTACTTTGTTAACTAGTCTAAAACCACAGTCCTACCACTTCACATGGATAGAAGGGATGCAGCGGCTCACACCCATTAGGACATACCCCCAAAGTAGGCCATATTAAATACACAGATATTAACATTAGGCTTGGGCAGTATCAGGTTATAACGGTATACCAGGGGTTTTAGAAATCCTAACGGTATGACTGACTTTCCATACCGCTAATAATACAGATGCAAAAATACCTTTTTCTATTACACACAGAAGCTTTAGTTGCAGCGTTTGTTCTATTAATATTATAATAAGCTATATATTTACTGAATCAAATCCTAAGGATTATAACTTCAATGTGACGCTGTGATGCTTAAAATCCTCCAAGTTATTGGGCAAAGCACACATGCTAAATGCTATATATCTATTTTTTTATATTCATAATTACATTTTGCCTTTTCAGATGATGTTTTTTTTGGCCACTACTGACTGGTAGCCTTTTTACTGGTAAAGATTATCAGTGAAAAGACAATAACGTGGGGATGATTTCGATATAAAGATTTTGTCAGATTAAAGTAGAAATACATGGAAAGAGGAGTTTGTCACACAGCACTAACTGTGCTTGAGAATTTCCGGTAGACCACACCTGTTTATGAACGGCGTTCTTGATTGGTGACAGGTTCATCTGTTACCAAGCCCATCTGTCTTTTGCCCAGCCTGTCTGCCACCAAAGCTCTTCTTTTAGTAAAGGCAACATGAGTTTGACACCTTGATGCTGTGTGTCTGCTTATTTATTCAGTGAACGTTGCTTGTGTGTGTCTTGTGCAATTGAGCTATCTCCTGATGTGAGTAATGCATGTGAAGAGACAGAAAAAGAGAGAGCAAGCGAGAGCCAGAGAGCGAGAGCATGTAACCTTTTTTAAGGCCATATCAATAAAATGACCTGTGTTTTAACCCAGTTTGAAATGCCTCTGGACCAAAAGTGACAGGGACTGTGTCATCAAAAAATTCAGAGAGGAAAGATAAAGAGGATAGGAGGATAGGATAGGAGAGGAGAAGAAAATGATAACCCAGTTAGGTTTGTGTGGCTCTATAAAAACTCTGCTCCCTAGGTATCAGATTAACCTAGTTGAAGATTTTCCTGCTGAGTTAATTAGACAGATTGGAAAGGGCTTCTGAGTCCCGCCACTGCAGGTTCCTAACGATATGCCGAACATCAGTGGCTCCAGCCTCACAACTGGGTGTGTGAGCAGGGCGGTGATCTATAATTATATTATTCAGCTGTGTTCGAAATACAAAGAACCTTCTGCAGTGCAGAACACATGACTGCCCAGAAATCTAATCTGGTGTTTCGGCATTGATTTCATCAAGCAGGAAACGCTGAATGCTCACTGTGTTTACTGAGAGTTTCAATTTTGTTTGGTCTTGCGAGGCAGCTGTAAACTGACTGCATTTTAACAGTATTTACTGGTGCTTTTGGTCCACTTGCATTCCTTGACACCTTCATGAAATTCATCAGGATAATCTTTTGAGATACCTCCAGTCTGCTTTTTACAAAGCATAGAGAAAGAAAAAGAGGATGAGAGCAATCAAGAAAATGACTTCTGTAGATTATTATCTGTATTTATCTATCTATAGCTAATCACAATTTTGTTTTTGGCTTCCAACAATTATAAAAACAAGTTAATCAAGATAATATAAGAATTATTGTGCTGCATGCCGTTTCACAATGACACTCGTTTTGTCTTGTGTTATGAATACAGCGTACCCTTTCTGTTACAGCGGCACCCCAAGCCCCTCCCTAAAAGCCCCAACTGTACTGTCATCCATGCTGTGATACTTCAGCTCGAGTCAACATGCTACAACTCTTTTGAGCATTAAACACTTAATTTCCTGCATTCTGGTGAAATTTTCTGCACCAATTGTTTCCTTTTCTGCAATTCAATTAGGTAGAATTGTCTTATCTATGTAAAGGGAAATACAGAATTCAGGTGTCAGGTGACAATTCAAAATCTAAAAATATAAGAAACGGAAAACTTGTCTGAAAAGAAACTGTGTCAACAAGTTGTTAAAGTTACTGACTGGTAAACGCTTTGGGGTCATTTTATAACCAGTAGCTTTTCTTTTTTAGCTTGAGTTAAATAAATAAGGCCAAATAAACCTTTCTCAAAGCATTTTCCTTTGTTATTTAATATTTCTTGTTGCATGCTTTTGAGAACATTTTTAACAAATTTTTTCATAAAATGCTTTTAAAAAGTGGTGGTGGGGACATGTCCCCAGAGTAAACCACCGATGCCGACGTTAGCTTACCTTACATGTAACTACTGTGCTGCCTCTGGTTTCCATAAATGAACAATTAGCTTAGCTGATATTATTGGTTATAACATCTGGCTAAGGTGTAAAATTTGCAATATTACTGTATCTGACTGGACAGTTAATATTGTAAGCTAGCTTACCTATGCCTTACATCAGACTTGCTTTCCGACAGACAGTTCGTTCAGCAGTTCACATGTTCAGCTTTCAAAACCCATGCCAGAATGGAGTGGCTTGATAACCAACCAACCGACCAACCGATTTCATGGGCATTTTGGGATAATACGTAATCATTTAAAAAATGAAGTATTCAGTTTTAAAACTTCAATAAATGCATGATTCAATCAATCAGTAATTGTGTTAATAACCTTGACAGCCCTACTATGTTGCAGTGGTAAGCACTGTCACCTCACAACAAGTTCTGGGTTCGAACCCACTGACCGGCTGGAGTTTCGGCTCCAATCCCCGGCTCCCCCAGGCTGCATGTCGAAGTGTCCTTGGGCAAGACACTGAACCCAGAATTGCCCCTGGCGGCTGTTCCGCCAGTGTTAGTGTGTGAATGTTAGTTTCCGTTTGAGCACTTAGACTCAGTGAGTGAATGGTGAATGCAGAAGTAGTGTAAAAGCGCTTTGAGTGATCAAAAAGACTAGAAAGGCGCTATACAAGTACAGAGCATTTACATTTACATTTTCCAAACAAGAGTCACCAAGTACTTTACAAAAAACAATGACATATAAGAACAAAAACACAGAAGATAAAATGACCACCTGAGCCTTACCGAGAGGAAGTAAGTGTTTTTAAGAAATTAAAAACACAGTACGTAATTAGATACACAATAAATACACTGTATGAGATAAAACCCAAAATAAAGCTTGATCACCGATGGTCTCAAGGCGAGTGCGTGGGACAGACAGAAAATTTAGATTATTAGACCTAAGCGAACAAGTTAATGACTAAGGTTGGAGTTTTTCAGCCACATATGCAGGAGCTCGACTGTACCATGCTCTTTTGAACTGGATCCTTCATGCAACAGAGAGCCACCTGCCCACAACCAGCAGGCTAGTTAGCTCTAAGATATTTTTCCTCTAGCTCAATAAAACTCTTTCTTGAATGAAATGTACAGGCCTGCCCAGCATGAGTAAATGGCACAATACAAAGAAAACAGAAAGAAGCTCAGGGTGCTATGGTGACTGATTAGCACAAGCATTGTCCAGGAGGGTAAGCATGTAACAGCTAGCTCGCCAGCTAACAGTAGTTCACCAGCTAGAACTGCAAGAAGATATTTTTGTCAGGACAGGTATTTGTACAAGTTTTATTTGCTGGATAATTCAATTTCAGCGTTTGAATGACACCATGAGTTTGTTTGTATTAACACAAAACAATATTCATTCAGTTACGTCACCATTGTTCTGATTTAAATTGTGTGTTCCTCTGTCTATGCTTTTATTAGCAGTAACTGAAGCCATTGATTAGAAACTAGACAAACAGTGGAAATAAATGGACGGGCATTGTCTGTGTTTTGTAATCTGAGTTTGAGTGGCTATGTGATTTCTATTGGAAGAATAATTAGAGATAAACAAAATAGCAGATAACCATCAAGGATGTGGCAAAAATTGTGGCAAAGATTAACACAAACAAAAGTTAGACTGTATTGATTTGCAGTAATTTATATAATAGCAGAACAGTTCTGTGCAAGTACAAGGCTTTCTTTGGTTTTATACTAAGTGGTTATTAGCATTGATTCAAATACCGGTGTGAGTAAAGGAGTTAAATGTGTGAGAGAAAGTTAAGCAGTTTACAGTGATAGGATAAAGTGTGTAAGTGTATGTGTTTGTGTATGTGTGTGTTAGAGGGAATAAAATACGGTTACTGTAAGTAGTTCATAGTAGATAGGATTAAGTGTGTGTGTGTGTCCTTGTGTTTAAAAAATACATACTTTTTGCTATGAGCTCTGCATCATATCATGCACTGTTCATTGCCCCCCCCTTGCTTCACAAGCTGGAAATCAGCCTGGTGCCTTTTGGTATCACAAGTCCTTCATGAAGGCCCATAAACTTAACTTCCCCGGAGGCCTTATACCTCAAGGCTGTGTTTAAATTGGATGCACATCATACAATTTCGTCAGCTCATTAAGCACTCAATTTGCTGCCACAGCCAAATTTGCGCACACACACACACCCACACACACAATACCCGAGCAAGCTTTCATGAAGACGTTTGGAGGTTTCAAATCTGTTTCTGATTTTTAAACTCCTAACCGTGATTGTAATTTGCATAACAGTAACCAAACTCCTTTCTCTTGGACGACCAACCTCAGAATTTAACTACAGGGTCATATCATTGCAACCAAACTTTTTGAAGAGAACAATAATCACACATCTCCCGTTGCATTTAATAGAAGTGGCTTATAACTGTTTTTATTTTATTTTAGGGTGACTTGTTGTGAGGAAAGACTCCAATTACAGAGGAAAGGTAGGAAATTAAGAGTAGCCTCCTGCTGAGCGCTGGTACATTTTTGGTAGCAGCTGGTTAGTTTGTTTTCTTTAATAGTCATATCATGTCTTGTCAGTATTCAATCTGCAGTGGTAAGCAATCACATTAAAGTTACAACATTATGAAAAAGTAATTTAAAATATTTAACACATTTAGCATTAAACAGCAGTGCCTACGCTTTGAGTTGGCTTCGCTCTGCATTCAAATTCAGAGTGGGAACTAATCCAAACTAACACTGCTAAAAATGCTATATGTGTTAATATAGCGTGTGTGTTCAGAGGTGTAACACATTAACAGTTAGTTTGCTGTGAACTGACTCTGTGGGCACTGCCGTGGTTGGCTGGTCAGAGACCCTGAGAATGGTCATGGCACTCTACATAAGGGATTTACATTTCAAATCTGTTCTTAGTGTTCTCAGAATGTAGGAAGGGTATAAAGATGAGTGTGTATATGTGTGTGTACACATACCATAGTTTAAAAGGTAAGAATCCTATTAGCAACGTCTTGGCTCTGAGCTTAATCTGTAAGCTGATGTCCTGTGGCACATGCTACGCTGAGCCTTGCCCTGCTGTTTGTGTATTGCAGATCTGGAGGTTGTATTTGATTGTTAATATGCAAAAAAGTATATGTTTATGTTGTTGATTAGATTGTCTACATATAGGCAGTGTTCAACTCGTAAAAAAATGACTTGCATGGTTAGCTGCTTCAAAGTTGCTCTTTAAAAAAACAGGATTACATTTTTGCACAATAGAGCACCCGTCTCAATTTGGAGAGAACATTTAATGTTCTCATATGTGAATACTCATTACATATCTTGTCTTCAAATTTAACACTGACCACCACTTTTAAAAAAATGTCATATCCTCAAAACAAGAGTATACAGCCACGCTAGTTGCTCTGTGAGGCGCAGCATTGCTTTGAGCTAAATGCTAATGTCAGCATGCTAAAATGCTCACAGTTATAATGCCTTATATAAATATATACTTTGTATAAAGATGTATATTATTTACAATGTAAGTTTAGCAAATTTTAGCATGCTAACATTTGGCACTTATAGTGCCAAACACAAAGTATAGCTGAGGCTGACATTGTTTTTTTCCGCTACCTGCAAAACTAAAGTATTGAAACAATTACTGTTTTGACCTGATGGTGGTGCTAATATTATTACAATTCCTCCTATGGGTTCCATGAATATCTTTGCCAAATATAATGGCAGTCCATCTGGACCTGGTGCAGACTCAAATATCAGATTGAAACAACTAGTATGGCAGACCAGGTCACTGTTGCTATCTAATAGTTTTTTGGTGTGACACATTTATGTACAGGCCCTTTTAAATATTGCTGCCATTGATACATTAAAAGCCTTATTGTTCTACCTACATGTTAGCTTGTCACAGATTGTTCTAACAACATGAAATGTAATCTGGTCTGAGGAGAAATCATGTGCAGTGATTCATTAGTCACTTCAAAGTGTGTACATACAGGCACATCACAAACTGTGTTTGTGCTTTGCCTACTTTGTGCTGAAAAATCTTCAAATATTAAACATAAAGAATTATAAATGAGGCTACTTGGTACATCAGTTGTTTACATCTAGTTTTTCAAATCTGTATGCAGATGTTTTTGCAGATTTATACTATTCTGTAAGCGTGTGTATATCTTAACTGCAGGACCACTTGATAGCATCATAAATTACTGCAGGCATGGGAGGAATTTGAGTTGAACAGACAGACCGCAAAGGCTTTTTTTACGGGTCACATAGCGACAACCACTAATAAATAGTTGTCAATAGTGTGACTGAACACATTTAGCATGGCTTTCCAGCTTTACTGTTGGAGAATATCAGAAAGAAGACAGGGGTTAGGGGTAGCTCTAAGGTCACCAGTGTTCCCTCCACAAAGGGAAGATTGTGGGTTTCATGTCAGAATTATGATTTAGGGAGAGTAGATTTAAAGCAATGACTTCTCACAAATTGAAGGGTCTGTTCTGGCCAGCTTTGACTAGGAAATATGGCATTTTTATTTGATCTAGAAGCTGAGGACAGGGTTATGTTAGCCTACGCAAAAACACAGTGTCTGTACAAGCATAAAATGACAATAGAAGGGGTTTAGGTGTTATATTGGCCATGATTACAAAGCCAGGCATGCTTTGTTGCTGCAGCATCTAAGCTTCTTTTAAAGCCAGGAAACATCCAGAATGGAAAATCGAGCATTGTGCTCAATGCAGTGGATACATATGTTGTGAGGCAACCTCTGCATTCATTACCACAGGACCTAATCAAAAAATAGTTACAAAACATAGGTCCCAAAAGTGACATTATTATTAGAGTATTTACAATATGTGAGCAGTGGTTTTTAGCCTGTGGGGCTTTGAGCCTTCATCCTGGGGGAGGCGGTTCATAGAAAGAGTGGAGGGAGCAGGGTGGGTCCTACAAGAGCTTCTCTGCCACTTAGCACAACAGTAACACAGAGCTGAGATATTCAGGGTTGCTGTTGCCTGCGATTTTACCTCCCTGGGTGACAGACGTTTCTGTTTATTTGTAACAGATGATTATACCAGGAGGATAGGTTTAGGTTAAAGGTTGAGACACTTCTCGCTAAGCTAGCGTGAGAATGTCCCTGCTTACATTTAAGCCCCTGGGTTTTCTTAGAAGTGTTGTTGTGCTCTTCTTAAAATATATGGGATGAGTAGAGAGAAAAGATAGGAGAGGCGCTAGATAATATACTGACATTTAATTTAAGCAGGTAAAGGTAGGGACACATTTAACACACCTATAAAGGGAAATTGCATCTGATAAGTTATTGTTTCTCTAGCCATGACATCAGCATAGCCATACAGTGAGTTCACTGGTTATCAAGACTGGAATAGAAATGTTTTCTGTAAACGTCTGAAAACATATTTCATCAATCAGTGAGGTTTTGTGGATGTACACATGAACTATTCTAGCCTACTGTGACTGGTAAGACTGACTTTGGCATGTTGTAGCCTATTACAAATACACTAAATCAACTGGTGAGCACGATCAAAGAGGAGCTGTCGGAGCACTTCATACTGTGTCAAAGGTGGATGAAAACTCATGAATACTGGTTAGCTTCGTCTACAGTAGGGTATATTAACTTTTTAAAAATGTGAACGTGTAGCAACCACTGATGGATAAATGCCACTCAATAGAAAATAATTCTTTCGTGCCTTAAATCTACCTATCGTAACTACCTAAATCGGAATATTATAGGCCTACCAGCATGTGGCTGGTGCCATTTCCCCACCCTGATATACAGTATCTTAGAAAGTACATTTCACAATAGGGCTGAAACAATTAGTCAATTCATTGATAAAAATAAAAAATGTTGATAATAGATTCATAGTATTTTTTTTAAAGGAAAATGTGCTGTTTCTTGCTTCTCTCTGTTCTATTATCATTTTAAATTTATGTTTAGGGGATTTTTTACTGCTGCTCAGATTTGCTACTGGCTTTTTTGTATTAGTTCCACGTTGGGTATTGGTCCATAGTTCCACTTGCACAACCAACCAGCATTGTTCGACAGACAGGACCAGGCCTAGGCACAATGTGATTCTGTGCAACAACTTCTTTGTGAGCTAGTTACCCAGAAACCCCCTCTCTCTGCTATGCAAAGTCCTCTAAGTGTATTTTGCAGAAGTGTGTTTCCGCACAATCAAACTCATATGGGATGAATCTTATTAAAAGGAAGTGCATTATCTAGTGTACATCTGCAACAAGCATACTCAAAAAAGAGACGAGATGAGCCCCTTACAAGCTTCACCTTGTTTACCGAGCAGCTGCCCCTCCATCTACTCTATCCTTCACGGCACTCCGACTGCTGTTGTCTCTTAGCAACACCTCCAGGCAAATCAATGGAGGGGAAAAGAGAGCGACAGAGAGATGAATGAAGGGTGAGAGGACAAAGGAGGAGAAAGAAGTGGAGAGAAGTGGCAAGAAGGGCAGCCGGGTGTAAAGTGTAAAAAGAAAAGGAGAAGGGAGAGGTGGGGTGAACTGGAGATGCAGGGAGGGAGGAGAGGGGGAGAGGTAAAACAAAAAATAAAAAGGCCAGAGAGGGGAGGAAAGGTGACTGAAGGAAGATGGATGAAAGGCGAGAGGGAATGTGGGGAAGAGAGGAGGGAGAGAAAGAGGAGGATTCACAGTAGGAAAGAAAGAAGGATGCTCCCGGCAAGTCAATACATTTGATTTGGGACCAAAATGTTGAAAAGATAAAGTAGACTACATTTTGAGGTACAGAGGTATGTTTTCTCTACACTGACTACATTTCTAGGAACAAACTTTACAAAGAGTATGGTGCTGTCAGGAGGATTCACTCCCAGCATAATATCTGACTTCAAAGTAGGTGCCAGACATTTTTTACTGTAACTTTTCTCCTCTTCATTAGGCTACAACAAAATTAAATTAAAACGTAGCAAATTAAATCTGGGACTCAAATATAACTTAAATAGAGCTCACAGTTTGCCCAAGTGCCCACACCCAACTGTTGCCCGTGGGGAAAGAGGACAAAAGAGGCGAACATTGTCAAGCAGGTCAATGACAACAAAGCCCCTCCGGCCGGGCAGAGGGGGATGTGAGGAGCCGATGGCCTCCGACACCAGCAGCAGACACTGGAGGAGGAGAATGATGCCTGCCTCTTCATCATTACCACCACAACAGCACTGTTTAACCGAGCTGTGGTTCTGCAACCAAAACACCCTGTGTACAGACAAACTGGCTGCACATAATCAATGTTTTCATGGGCTCACCTTGCTGTGCCGCTCGTTTTTCTGGGTGAAATCTTAAATCGGCGTTGCTTTTAACAACCGGTCATTTCCAGCCTTGCTCGCTGCTGCTGCTGCTGCTGATCTCAGGCAACTAGCGGTCCTCGTCGCTCACGGCATGCATACAGTCACGTTGTCTGAACCGAAATGTGTGGGTCCCCCACCACCTCCACTATTTCTGGATGCAAAGTCAAACTAGCAACGGAATTTAAATGAACCTCGGATAACGGGGAGTAGGAAAAACACGTTAGCGGTTTCAGTCTAGCTATGCAAAACCAACGCGGGGGGGCAGATGCTGAGGAGGCTAAATGCCGCTAACCCGCTCGCTAACAAGAATGAATGATGAGGCAGCGTCCAATACAAGGAGACGACCGTGGACTGAGCCCCGGGACGGCCCTCTACGACGAGGCAGCCAGGATTGGCAGGAGGCGGCGTCGGCTGGCATCTTCCTGAGAGGGCTGGTCCTCGTAGCCACCGGTTTCAATTAGCACAGGGTCTACAACTTCCTGTCGTGGCTTTTCAGAATTACAATACTGTGCATGTTCAAACCTACCGTATGTAGAAATATGTCACTTAAAAAAAACTAAAAAATACTTTAAAATCATACCTGCGAAACCATAAGCCGAATGTCAGAATGCAGAATATCATCTTTTGTTTAGTTTTTTGTTTGTTTGTTGTTTAAATGTTCATGTTGTTTTTAAAGATCTATATTTGATAAATTTTTTGTATCAACCAAAATATGCAAATATATACATACGGTACATTCACATATACATATGCCATATTTTATTCCTGTCTTCCAACATTATACAGTAGCTATGTCCTATCGTTTTGACCTACAGTAAAATCTATACAAAGTCCTACATTCTGTTTTGTTGCAGAATCAATTCATAGATCTAATGTGCTTCAAATGTCAAGTCTCTTTGGTCACATCATGACCACCACTCTCACTCTATGTAAACAGCCTATAAACGGAAATTTTGTTTTGTTTGCCTACCTGAATATCCCATCCGTGAAAAAAAGTTCACTATGACTCTTCCAGTTCTTAAACAAAACCTGCTTCATCTACTTGAATCATATCTGAAGCTCCACAGTCCACTAAATAAGAGGGTCACCTAACATATTGAGTTTAGCATTTGAATAAAAATTTTAACTCGAAAAGATCAGAAATATCTTTATGGACCTTCCCTTAATAAGTGACTTCAAGGGCATTCCCACATCACATGGATGAATGCTCCTCTAATCTGCACTCTCTCTGACTTTGCTGCTTTTACTTTTTGATCAAAGTCACAGGTAGAATCCTCATCAGGTTAACTCCAGCTTTACAATTGTGTTAATCCCTCAAAGAGCAAACAGACTATGAATAAAGAGTTGTAGGGCATTTGACTTTGTATTTGAAGTCCAGACAGGTTAAAACACCTCACTGAGACTTTGAATATTTAAACATGGATTTAATCATTCACATTTGTGGATTTCCTATCCTATACACTTAATGGGTTTACTAATTAGACTATGGGTTGCATCAACCTGGCTGAAGAACTAACCACTGCCTGCGTGATCCACACCAACCATGAGGATAAGAACCCTCTTGAACTCACTTTATTCTCACTGTATTTACAGGGCTGCGTTCATCCATGTCTGGGCCACATTATGATAATGTTGTCCCCCCACTCTGCATTTCTGATGTATGGAATAAGCATTTTGGAAAGTTTTTACACAAACGGTAGATTACTGTTTTATCAGGGACTTGTTGAAATATAAAAAAAAACTCTCAAAATGTGATACAAAGACATTTTCACTTACAACCAGTACTGACAAAAAGTGATGAGTGAAAAGTTTCTGCTTTTCTTCTTTCTTCATACAGGCAACTTCTTTCCTCAAAGTATGTGTTATACACTAGTAGTAAAATGAAGAAACACTCACAATGTTCATAAAACCTCACCAGTCACCAAGGTCAGCATGGCACAGCTGCAGAGGGGAGTTTTCAATGGGTTGATTAAAAATGGTTGACACAAAATTGCTCACCGGGTTGCCAAAACAATACTGCTCAGTTTTCATTTTCTGGTTCACTCAGCACATTAAATGGACCACGAAACTGAGAATCCATCAGGACTGATATTAAATAGTGTCAAAAAGACTAGTAGTCTTCTCAGAGCGCATCCAATCCAAACATAAGTGAGGCCAGCATGGAAATACAAAGTGTTTCCACCTGATTGTGTCTGTGTGTAAGAGAGAGAGAGATAGAAAGAGAGAAAGCTTGCACATTGCTTATTTTCAGACATCAGTGTCAATTGTTGAGGACATATCACACACAGGCATGCGCATATACCTGTATTACACACACACACACGCACGCACGCACGCACGCACGCACGCACACACACACACACACACACACACACACACACACAAAGTGTGTGTAGTGTAAGTAAATCACACTACCCGACTTCTGACTCATTGCGTTTTAGCTCCCAAAGTGTGTAATTTCCAAAACAACTTGGGAACAATGCAAGAATGAATAAATACCTTAAACACTCAGTTTTTGCCTTAAATGTCTTTATGACATTAAATGACACAAAATCCACACTATCAACCAAAAACAAATGTTCAGTATCTTGTTGTCCCAACATTTCCAGCTCACAATGACTGTAATATTGTGTTCAGATTTTTAGTGATGGAAATTCCATAAGATGAAACTCTTCAGTTTTGTGCACAATTTGATCACATGGCTTGACACTAGTAGAATTTAACATTTGTTTCTTTTTATTTCATTTTTATATTTACATGTGTTAAACTGAGCCACGGTTGGACCTGACATATTTTAGGAGCCCATGTAGGCTATTCAATTTAATATCATCTTATCATAGAGTTACTCAGCAGGATTTATTAAACTATGGAAATTGTTAATGATTGTGAAATAACTGAAAACATCATAAGAGGTTAAGAATGGCTCGTAATATTGCCGACGGGTGAAGCGTATTAAATGAAGGAAAAACCAAACAATTGTTATACGGTAAGATAGTTGCTTTCAAATCCATGCATCCCATCTCGTTGTTTCTCTGTATTGGTCATGAGGTCTTTGTCGATATCTGCTGGAGATTCGGCGCCACTACAGCGTGTCACAGATTTCTGTCAGGCATTTTGTGGGCCACCTCACATGACGGCGTTTTGGCTGACGAAGGACCCACAAACGGCGGCTCATCGTTGGCTTGACGAATTTGGGAAATTGTTTATACAAATGAAACTTTATCCGTCCGAAATCTGAGTCATCTTATCTAACACGCCGGTAAATATCTTACTATGCAAATCTACATCTTCTCCCTAATCAAATAGATATTATATGATTGTAAAGTGTGAACGGACTTAAGTTATACAGCGAGAAAATAAAGCAGTGCGTCAGGCAAAACTGGCGCTTTCTATGAATGGGCTCTCCGTCCCTTGCAAACAACTAAATGAGCTAACTGCGTGCACTGTTTTTTATCAGCAACAAATGACATGGTGAAAAACTGGTAATGTAACGCGACCTTACCTTGGATTAGCAACAAAGGAGCTAAGGTAGCAAACAAAGTAACTAATGGATATTCAGGTTTAGCACAAAGTTCGCTTCGTAGCTAAGCTAACGTTAGCAGTGTTAGTCGGTCATTGGCATATAAACAGTAACACCACAAGTTCAGTGTATGTGCTCTGCAAGTAACGTATGTTAACCCTCTGCTAACTCTTAATAGCTTTACTGTGCGGATTTTATTCGTTTTTGGATGTAACAATGCTAACTTCCTCAAGAGTGCACACGAGAGAAGATCCCTCTTAAATAAGTCTAACGTTACACACTGGGACAAATTAAAAGACTGTGGGAAAGAAACTGTTCACAGTATTAACAGACGTTACTGTGCTTACTTAGCCCTCTTTGTTGTTCATTTTTGTGACAGTTTTGAGCTGGGCTACGTACTCTTGTTTTCGGCCCCTGAAGACCCTTGTGGGGAAGTCAGAGAAAAGGAGCCATGTTTCTGTACAACATCACCCTACAGCGAGCCACGGGCATCACTCATGCCATCCATGGAAACTTCTCCGGTGAGATCGCTGCATGCCTTCTTTTGCCTTCCTATTTGATAGTGTTATCATCAGTAGTCACGTTTCTCTTTATCACCAGTAAGAGTAGAGGTTAAGACCACCACTTGGGGATTGGATGTTCAGAGTGATGTGTAGGCTGGTGTTAGAGCAGGATGTCAAATTTTGTTGTTTTGGACTGAATGTCTGAATGTAATGTAATATTTAGCTGTGTAATGCACTCGTTTGTCTGCATCTTATAAAATGGTCCTTAGTTAATTCTCCATCTGTCCATTGGCCTGGTAGAATTCTGTAATTATTCTCTATGCCTGTAATTTCTGTTGTAGTCTTTAACAAATGCATATTTTGCGTTCAGTTTGTGTTCGTATGCTAATTATGAGTTTTCATCATGTGATTGCTTTTCTCTGATCACAGTCATTGGAGACAGCGTAACACCACTGAATGTGATACCAAAATAATATATAGTATCATTTTCTGGTGGATTCAAAATGATTGCATGCAGCCAATATTACTTAAGCTTAAGGTCTTGCTGTAATTGCAGTTGTTGAACTCCAAAAAAACTAAATTTTGTTCTCCCTCTATTGATATTTGTTAGATTACATTGTGATAATTTTAATATTGAATAAAATAACATGTACAAAGTACAGTAAAAAAACACAAAACAAAAGGGGATTCGTTTTTGGTGAGGAATCCTGTCATATATGAGGATTTCAGTTACCGGGCTTGAAACATAACAACCTTTCTGGGGGAAACCTACAGGGTGTTTCTTTTCACTTGAAAACTGACACATGCTGAAAAGTGATGTTTGCGTGTTGGTAGGAACCAAGATGCAGGAGATTGTCGTTTCCAGGGGAAAGATCTTGGAATTATTGCGACCAGATGCCAACACAGGAAAGGTGCACACTCTGCTCACAGTGGAGGTGTTTGGCATCGTTAGGTCCCTGATGGCATTCAGGCTCACAGGAGGAACTAAAGGTACGTACCCAAGGGTGCATGCATGTGTGTGTAACTAGAAACATTATATAGTTAAAGACACCATTTATAAATGTATTTTTTGCCTAGATGATTGATTTCCATGATATACATAGATTGATGCATGTGCAGTGTTAACATGTGTTCCCTTACTGAAGGGTAAAGGTTTCTCTCTAATCTGAGATCTGAGTTTGGGACAGACATGTTCAGCCACAATTTAAAAGGCAGTGTTCTCTCACTCCATGTACCACCTTTTAGGTTGTTTTTTTTTTTTGTACTTATATGTTTTATCTATGTTTGTAGACTACATTGTTGTTGGAAGTGACAGCGGTCGTATTGTCATCCTGGAATATCACCCATCAAAAAACATGTTTGAGAAGATCCACCAGGAAACGTTTGGAAAGAGCGGCTGCCGGCGCATTGTCCCCGGACAGTTCCTGGCTGTTGACCCAAAAGGCAGAGCTGTAATGATAGGTACAAAGTAATATCAACCCGTAAAAATATTTTTATGAATCATACAGTTGACCCAAAAAGGGAAATGTCAGTATCTGTCAGGAAGAAGACAGATGAAGTTAAAATGTCTGCAGAACACACAGTATTTTACTGTTATCAGCTTTTACATACATACTGTAGTTTAGAAAACATTCTGTATGTTTTGCAGTTCAAAATCAAACTGTAAATGAGCCGTCCAGCCCAATTAAACATTTAAAATGTAGTAGATATAAATAGTAATTACAGCACAGTTGTGTTAGACTTGATGCTTTGTAGTATTCAGGTTTACCAGAATAGGAATTTGTCAGAATATTCTTTGCAACCCACTTTGATGCTATGTAAATGTTAGTGCTACCCAGTCATATTTCTGGCTGTCGATGTCCGCCTGTACAAATAATAGTATTTAACGTAGATTATACCTTTTATATTAGTTTGCATTGGTTTTAGGTAAGTGATCCAAATAAACTGGCAACAGACTGTATAATCAGGCGTTAAAACATTTGTCTTAAAGGGGAGCCGTGTATATAAAAACTGTATTACCATAAGTTCATTGAAATGAAGAAGTTTCATCTCCCCCCGTCTAGGAGCGATAGAGAAACAGAAGCTAGTTTACATTCTGAACAGAGATGCAGCTGCAAGACTGACCATCTCATCTCCGCTGGAAGCCCATAAAGCAAACACACTGGTCTACCATGTAGTTGGAGTTGATGTGGGCTTTGAAAATCCCATGTTTGCCTGCCTTGAAATGGATTATGAGGTAAAGTCCTGAAAACTCAAGTTTCTGCCGTAAACATAACTTGTGTTGCAGTTGTGATGAGTTTGTCATGTCTCTTCTCTGACTATCACTGGGGAAAGATTTAAAATCTCTGATCTCAGCACGAGTTTAATCTTCAAGCACCATTGGTTAGAAATATTGTTGAATATCATTACACTGTAAGCATTTTTTACCCTTTTGTTATTGGTTAATTAGTTAAAATTGCCACAGTGCCTTGAGCTATGCTGTGCCTAACAATGGAGTAATGGTATATAAAAAAGAAAAAACCCTGATCCTGTATTTGCTTTCTTCAGGAAGCTGACAATGACCCGACCGGAGAAGCTGCCGCCAACACGCAACAGACGCTCACCTTTTACGAGCTGGACCTCGGGTTAAATCACGTCGTCCGCAAGTACAGTGAGGCTCTGGAGGAGCATGGAAATTTCCTCATCACTGGTAAGCATGTGGTGAACACGATGAAACAATAATAAAGCTGGAGTTCAGCCAGCTGTCAGTTAGGGGTGGGAATCTCTGGGCACCTCACGATTCGATTACGATTCAGAGGGCTGTGATTCGATTATAAAACGATTACCGATGCATCTTGATGCATCATATTTTTTCTATACAGGATCCCTGGATAATTACTAAGCATTTCATTTGCACATTAAAATC
>JAPMOB010071220.1:0-20111 GCA_029875015.1 Lepomis gibbosus | reverse complement strand
TCCTCACCCTTCTTCACCCCCCCACCAGAGATCCCTGGTGATGAACTTTGGTTAAGAGGCACTGTTCCATAGAGCCAGCATCAGCATTACATTTTAATGAGCTGATGGGAGAGCATGGACAGCTCCACACAAGACATCTTTTAAATAGAGAAAAGGCTGAAGAAAATTCATTTCATGCTTCGTGGCTGCTTAAAAAGCCCCATTTAAGGAGGCTCAGACACATGTATGTGATAAATTCAAAACGTACATTAATATCATTAAAAGAGCCCCATAAAAAATTTTTCAATTCCAATTAAAGCTTTCTATTTTGGACGGGGCAAGCCTTATGTGTCTTTGTTTATGTGGGAAATTAAATTGTGAATACAAAGAACTGTAATTCTATCAGCCAAATACAGTATGAGAGCTACTTAGAATTTCTATTAAGGCTTAATACTGAATATTTTCCTTTTTTTAAGAAGAAGAAATGCAAGATTTCAGTGGTTTGCTCTGTACTCCAGTGCCACACACACACACACACAATGGAGCATACACACAAACGAGACGACACGCACATTTGTTTTGATTTAGCTGGAGGTTAATATTTCAATACATGCTTGAATTTCTAAAGGAGCAGTCTGAAAAAAATCAATGAAAACATCCTTAGTGTTTCAATCGCTGTAGCTGACTTAGAGTCCAGATCATCTACTATACTATTTGGTTGGGTTTTTTTTAAAAGTGAGTTTGTCTTAAAATAAATGACAAGAGAAGTTTTCACTCAAAGGGTTTTCCCTGTTAAAACAATTCAGAATTTTAAAAAAAAGCAAAAACCTGGAACTAAGGTCTTTTCCAGTTGGATGATTCTGACTGGGGCCAGTCGTGGGTTATTGTGGCAGACAGTCTGACCTCAGGACTGTTGACAAAAGAGGATGCTCTATTTAAACACCTTTCCCCTGCATGCATTATTAAATGTGACAGAGATAGTGTTGTACTACGAGTCAGGGCCACCACAACCAACAAGTAACGCTACTCTGCTGGTAGACATAAACAAAAAAAGGTCCTCAATGTTACTAGATATTATTGATTCAGAAGAAAAGCAATTTTAATATTTCTTCAGGGGATTTTCAGCAACAGCCAGGTCATTAATTCATTCTCCCAAATTGCTTATTCAATATCAAGAACATGGATACCAAATAAAGTCTTTGAATTTATGTAGCACACACAAGTCAAGGGGTCGAATAACTGTTATGGGGAGAAGTGAAAAAAAAACTGAAAACATCAATATGCTCTCTCTGAAAAGGCTTGTTGTTAGGTATCTTTGCCTCCAAGGGGAGTTTTTTTGTGATAGTGTTGGATTTATTCCTCTGATGCCTTTTGGCACCTACAGTAACGTCAATATCCAAATCATCTGATGCATTTCTGGATAATATGGACAAAAATGCAAGAGGAGTGTTTTTAAAATTGTAATCTGAGCGGGTAAATATTTTCATTCCACTGAAATAAAACACACACACACACAAAATAAGGACAAAGGAACACAATCAGAATTGTGCAAAGAAATCAACCCCAAAAGGCTCCGTAGGCCTGACCTAACCTCTTTTCCATGTGCTTTAAAATAGCTCTTGTGGCATTCATGATGAATAGTTTTAAAGTTTACAAATTATTGTGACAGCTCCTTTTCTCCCCAAGTGCCATTCAGATTAAAGGAATCTAATGCTGGCGTAAGCTTGTGCAAGGCAATAAGGAACTATTGCTTTCCTGTCACATATAATTTATAGCTTTCTATTTGCATCTGTTTGCCCGTGTGACTAATCCCCAACTTTTTCTCCCCAAGCCCCAATCAATACAACCTCATCCGTATTGGCACATGGGGGCCGCTGGTTCTACAGAGATGTTTGATCTGGGCAGCAAAAGGCTACTATAGGGCTGCGATCAACCCCTGTGAACCCCCCCACCACCACCACACACACGCATACACACACAGTGGGGGAGAGAGAGAGCTGATTAGTGCTGGCCAGGTAGAGTCAGTGAAGCTGATCATTGAGGTGAATTGATGTGATTTCATGCTTTATTTGCAAGATCACTCAGACCAAAAGTGCAATGAAGACTTTTCTCTACTCTTACCTTAGATCCCGTATTGCGTATGCGTTGCATCTGATCTCTTAATCACACAATATCTCCATAGTAGCTGCTGTGACCGGACAGTGTGCTCACATCAGGGGCAGTTTGGAAATCTACAGGAAGGGAAGTCGGGTCACAGAAAAGCAGCACTGACATAGTTTTTTTTTTGTTTCTTCCAACAGGATCATTCGAACAAAAGTCCAGCAGCCTTTCCATCCATCTCCAGATGGGACATCCCTGTCAGCACCAGGCCATACTATAGGTAATGCTGCAGCTCACGACATCAGCTTCAATAGGGGCATCATATGGAATCACAGCACACGCTGTACATGCATGTATTCATTTTATTCATGTCTTTTTTCCCCAGTACCAAGCACAGCCTCTCCACCTGTAACCAGCGCCTCCAATGACCCTGCAGGATCCTACTCCATCAATGGGATTCTGGGTATTCCACGATCCAATGGTGAAAAGAGGAAACGAGATGAAGGTAAGATAATATTTTTTTGTCCTGAGGGGGAAAAAACACATAAGCTCAGCTCAGGATTAGCATTTAGAAATGTCTAAAATCCTAGAAATAAAAACAGCTAAAATTTTTTTTTTTTTAAAAACAATTCTTTGCAGCGTTATGCTATAAAACCCAATTTGCTGAACTTGCAATTGTGGTGTTAAAACCTGCTTCAGTTCCAGTAGATGACCCTTATAAAACACCTAAGTCTGAACGCTGTTACACCGCTGTGTCAATCTGCCAAGGAGTCTTTTGATTTGAAGACACGACCTCCGCTGTTGTCTCCTGCAATTAATCTTTATGGAAGTGATTAAAGGGCTTTAGATAATTACATGTCAAGATGATGTAGCCAACCACCCGGGTCAGTCAAGAAAACTGCTATAGCTCTGTGGAGGGCTTTTTTTGTCTTTAATAAAAGTGGCTCCACTTCTGCTGCTGAAGTAGTAGGTTAGTGGATATAAAGAGGCCTGAGGCGATATAGATTATTGGTCCTGTAAGCAATAGGCTTCTTAATGTCACTACATAAGCAGCTGATGAGAATAGCTAAACAGACTCACTCATGTTAAAAGGCATGTATGGGTATAGAGGGATGATGTGGTTGCTGAAAAGGGGCAGTTATCTCAAACAGGGTGGGGAATGAGTGCCTTATTTCTGCAGTGCTCTGGAATGAGAGCTAATCAGAGCACGGCAGTAGTTTACATAGCATCTTCTTTGTTCTGGCGTTTGTTGAGAAGCACGGGGGTTTGCGAGATATTGAGTGGAATTGATGTTTTATGTGCGTGCAGGGAGGGAGGGATGACTAATGACCTGTCAGAGGTAGATTTCCTGGCAAAGATATAAAAACCAGCATGACGTGGACATGGCAAATGACATAATCAAGTCTTTCCCTGTAAGAGATGCAATCGCGGGGGCATAATGCAAACGTCTGGTATTTTCAAGGGTTCATTTTCAGTCATTCGAGGACCTCTCATATTAGCCAGGGTGTAATGTCTAGTCACTGAATGATAGAATGCATACATTTCCATGCAGATTGCCACTGAAGGGCAAAGTGGTATTAAAGGGCATGGGGAGGAATAAGGTATGTGTGTGTGACGGGGAGAGCTGGTCTGTTTTGTGGAGGTCTTCCAGGTGACAGCGCCATGTTTCTATGGCTATTCAGTCTCAAATGATTCCCCTGATGTCCTGCCATTTCTGTGATTTAGGTGCTCGGCCAACATTACGACGAAAGAGAAGAAAGGTGTGTGTGTGTGTGTGCGTTTGTGTGTGTGCATCAGGGTAGGACTTGCACTGAGGGTGACGGAGGGAGCTGTGGTTCTTATATACTCTCTCAACGGCCAGCTGGTGCCTACCTGGAACCACAGGGTCAGGGATACTTTATCTTTCCAAAAGATAAACCCCAGGCCTTGGCTGCACACACACGGTTGCAAAAGCAATGTCTCGCCTCAAGCCACAGTTTGTAAGAATAGTATATTACCTACTATGTTACCCTGTAGACACTATTGTCCTGTTGTTGTCTTCTCTTAAAGTGCACCTTACCCTAAAAACAAAAACAAATAAAACCACCAGAATTTCAATATTTTGCAGCTTGTAGGCTGCAGTGAGCTCTGAAAAAGGGCTGTAGCCTTAATTTACGATACTGAACTTGCTATCAGTATTTTGGGGGGTGTGGAGGTTTTTGCAGCCATGAGTAACTTTTAAATCAGGGGGAAATTGAATGTCATCTAGAAAATAGGTTATTATTATTTTTGGGGTGTATTGTAGAAAGAACATCATAACAAATGCCATATTTGACCATATTTGCCATAGATACCAGTAACAGTTTTTAGGGGCCTTGTTTCTTTTCATCCATTCATGCGTTTGCATATGCATTGCAATATTTACATCAAAATAACAAAAAATTTAGTCCCTTTTTAAGAAATTATCAAATGCTATAACCATATGTCTACTGGTTTACTGGTCTTTTTTTTCTAACCAAACAAGGACTACATTAAAGACCTTAGTATGTGGCTCTAAAACCAAACAAATAGAAGTAAGAAATATATTTGTGCCATTACTGTCATGTTTCATGGTTAAGTTTGGTTGAAAAAAGGTGTTCTCAGTGGTTTCAGTGTTGTCTTGTTTGCTATTCAGACATATTTTGCTTCCCTCAGTAGGCAGTAGTCTATATCCAGTTAATGCTTGGATTAAATTTCCTCACAGCACAGTAGCTTGCCTGAGCCCTATTTAACTTGGTAAGCCTCATGATGATTATGGCACAAGCAGTCATTATCAAGGGTTGAAAACATGAACAAAAATGAGCGAAGGAAAGGAGGGTAAGGGTTAGGGAGGGGAGGCGGTGTGCAACACAAGCCCCGCTGAAATGAATTGGCTGTGTAGCCACCAGTATTTGTTTTAGGCAGTCGCTGTGGCTCTCTGCCAAGCAGGCAGACAGCTCCTAAGTTTCCAAGTCAGCAGTGCCCTTAAAAAAGGTCCCCCATTACAGGAGGGATGTAGAGATAATGTAGTGTGACACACGTTATGTACACTGGGTCTCGGCAAAAGGAGCTTCAGGGACACAGGTGTCATAAGAGCCATTAATCTGCTATTGTCACGTGTTATTGCAAATTAAAAGTAGCATGTTACACTTGGCAGCCATTGTTGCGGATGGACAGAGTGGGGGAGAGAGAGAGAGAGGGAGACCTCTGGAGATGGTGTCTGTGGTGACCACGGCTGTCCGCACGTTTTACAAAGTGACATATATTAGAATTTGCAATTCTGCAGAGAAAAGCTATTACCTCACAGATCCAAGTACCCCACATCCCAACTTCTCCACCCCCACTGCTTCTGGCTTCAGAAGGGACAAAGCAGAAGCTGCTTTCACACAGTATCTCATGTTTAAGTACGAATCTGCTTTTAATGGATGTTAATCTTCACCTTCTTGTTATTAGTGAGCATGTGAGAGAGCTGAATTGACCCTAGTAGACAGGTTGGTGGACTGTTGAGAACATGCAGCGTCCATGAAGTGTGTCCGGTCTTTCAAAGTCATATCACACGTCCTTTCAGAGCTGCCCCACAAATTGCACAATCAGACCTGTAGATGATTCTTAATTTCAGCGCTTCTCATTGCTTTCTCCCTTTGTGTCGGGGCTTTCTTCTTGATTTATGAGAGAAATACTAAGAGAGAAATTTCATGATAAGATGATCATCATATATTTCAAAAGCCAACAACAATAGCCAGTGGCAGTCAGAATGGATGTGATTCCGTGCTTCAGTAGTTGTTGAATTAATTATTTCTCCTCTCTGAGCGTCATGAGGACTGAACCGATGTGTGTGGATGGAGATGAGTGATGGAGCGGGCCGCTGTCACACCCTGCTCTGTGTATCAGCATCTGTTTTGGGGGGAGAAGAAGAATCAACACAGGAACTCAGAGTGTAGCAAAATGTCAGCACCTAAGTGTAACCTCCAAATTAGATTAATAATGTCTTTAAAAGCTCAGAAACATCACAAAAATATTGGTGGCCAACAATAAGCAATGTTTACAAAATGTTCCCTTCTGAATTGTGTGAGAAATCGGACATAGGCCTGCAAGTAAGGAATATCTTGATTATTTGAATTCAGTGTTTGGCATATAAAATGTCAAGTACAAAAAAAACCTCCTGTTTCCCAGAGCCCAATGTGATGTATTGTAATTTCTTTCCTACAGTTATTTAAAACTGAGAAAGGCAGTAAATTTGAAATTGCAAACAGAGAATTTTGGGACATTTTTCAATTATCACAATTTTTTTTGATTAATTTTCCTGCAATCTACTAATAAATTTATCGTCTAATCCCTTTCACCACTAATCACCACAGCTTTGGTGATGCAGAACTAACGTATCACATTCCAAATACAGTATTTCATTTATGTTTACATAATCAGAACATTCAATTAGAAAAACAAAATGCGGCTGAGTTCATCCAATTTGTTTTAATTTGATTTCATTAGCCAAGAATTGAATCAGGCGGTAAATTATAGAGGTGTATTATTGTGAAATACATAACAATGTGTTATGGGAGCGAGAGTCTATGTATGTTGACATTTTATTTAAACAAGGAGCAGACTGAGTGGGGAGGGGTTAAGCTCATTCAGGGGGTCGGGGGGGGTTTCCTGACCTAAAGGTGCCAGCTCAACTCCCCGTGCCGCTAACAAGACCTTCAAAACTCTATTTTCATTGCGTGGAAAAAGCTCAAACTTTTACTCTGAAATTATTCTTTTCCTCTATTGGAGTCAAACTTTAAGAAAAAACAACTGTTCATACTATCTACACTTCATTCACAATGACTTTTCTGTTTTTGTTTGGTGGGCTGTCACTCAGACTCACTCAGACTCCTGAAGTTGCTGTTGGCTAAAGCCTCCTGCTAGGGGTCGCGACCTCTGGGTGCCAAACCCGCAGTGAGGAGTCTGCTTTATAGAGCTGGTTATCTGATCTGATAGACGCTGCTCCCTCGTTACCAGAGTGTTAATACAGGCCGATGTCAAGATGAATACACTCAACTCCAGGGATGATCAATAAACGACCACAGAGCGGGACAAGCATGTAAACGCACCGACAAAGCCATTGTGGTCAAAGATTAGTATCACCGCTACATAATGGGCAGATTGGGAAATGACCAAATAATGAATCTGTCTTCTTATAGTGATAAGTGCTTAAAGATACTTAACAAACACACATAACAAAATAACAAAAACACATGAAAGCTTTTTCAATTTGTAAATATGTCAGTCAAACATTAATAATTTGTGACTAAATAAGCAAACACAGATATAAAGTTAAAAAAACATAACTAGTACAAATTAATAAGAATGTAACTCCCAAAAAGACAACTAGTTTGTTTTGTCAGGTGGTATCTTCTGGCCAACTTACCAAACAAACAACATCAAATTTGTGTATTGTTAAATAGTGTTTCATGGAAATATCATTCCAGCTTTGTCTGAACTCCGATTAAACACAAATGCAGAAATCTCTCACGTGAAATAATCACTATTTCACTTTAAAAAAAAGTAGTAAGAACTTGACAAGTTCTTCAAATCATTTGACTAAATACATTGCTTGCACTGCCCATCAGAATGGCAAACAAAAGCATTTTCTGATCTGATGTCTCTGAAATGTCACTGTTGAAAAATAAATTGGTTTTATCATCTTACACAGTTTTAGTTGGGGTTTGGTTAGGTTTAGGATCAAAAACAACTTGGTAAGGGTTAGGGAAAGAGACTGCCGGTAGGAAACATATAGCAAACAGTTGACTTCTGTGTTTAAGCCTGAAACTTTGTGGCTGTATAATGTCACACTACTTTCTCCTTTGCTCCTAATGGACTGGAGTCATAATTTCCATGACGGCTTGAGTGCTTTGTCTCTTGAATGTACACACATATAATTTCTGAGCATTTGCTGAATCCATTGATGCTATAGTTTTTTTGGGAGGACAGTCTTGGAAGTGATCAAGGATGAATAAACTTGATTTACGCTCAAGAAAGGGTAATTACACCAGAATTATCTTCATCACCAAAACATAGTCGTTACTGATTTGTCAGATGGGAATGAGTAGCTGGGAGGGCAGATGGGACTGTCCTCAGTCTGAGTGGGAGGAAAAGTGTGTAGGTTGACCTAGGATGGTTTGTCTTGTGTGTGGGAAGTGTATTCCACAGTGGTGAATGACAAATATGGTGGGAGGTATTGATCAGGTGTTGTGGCTCGGGCCAGCTGATGGAAGGTAATTAATGACTCTATTTGCTTTGGTAGCAAAGAGAACAATTGAGTTTGATAAAGTGACAAGCAGTAGCCATAGTAGGTGAGGGCCTTCACTGAGGCTAACATAAATGTACCGAAATGTTCAGATAAGCAACAGATTGGTAAAAATCTGTAGTTTTCTGTTGTGTTAACCACTTAAAGGAATAGTTCAACCTCTTCACTTTCTTCCCAAAAGTTGGATGAGTCATAACTGTCCGTTAGGTATGAAGGTACAGTCAGAAAACACTAAGCTTTCTGCTGTCCTTTGTCACTTTTACGCTTCTAGTTTTATTTAGTTTGAGCGGTGCTGACCGGAAGATTTTTTAAAAACTTTTTGTCCGAGCCAGGCTAGCTGTTTTCCCTTGTTTGCAGTCTTTATGCTATGCTAAGCTAACAATCTCCTGACTGTAGCTTCATATTAACAAGACAGACACAAGTGATATTCTAATTATTAAGCAGATTTTGTTGTATTAATCGAAACTATTGCTTTAAATTACACCCACACCCACATAATACACATCACTGTCCTGTGAAAACTATGTATTTCCAACATATCAGCCTTACATAAACTAAGAAAACAAACGCTTATTTTTTAAACTAGATTGCAAAGCTTTCTTGAGTTAATGTGGTTCATTTTGAAATGGTTGAGAAGCATACCTAATCATTCAATTTATGTCACAAAATTTGGAGTTATGTGGTTTTCACTGAAAAGTGTACTCTTACAGTGTGTAAAAGATGCAAAAATACAGAGGTAAAGTCAAGGGTTTCACAAGCTACACACCATGACAGATGATACTTTGAAGGATAAATGGTAGTGATGCACCAGTCCAACCTTTTCTCTCCCAAAACCGATATCTCAACTCAGGTTGTCTGCTTATACCGAGTATAGATCTGCTACCAGTGCTGTCTTTACTCTTATGTAAGGTAACATGATGACAGATTACCGTACCTTCAAAAACTGATTTGGCAGGCCTGAATGACAGAATTAACTCACAACAAAAGCCTTTGATTGGTATAATGATACTGACAAGAAGCTAAATTTAATGTGGATTGGACACATTATGGCCAAATCCAGACCCACCAAACATGGTCAGTTTCAGCACCAATCATGATCCGGCTTATCGGATTGGTGCATCGCTTGTAAATAAGTCCTGCATTCATTTCTGCAGTGAAAATAGAAAAAAAAATGGTTAACAAGACATTGTTAGCAATCTCGGATTTTATTTATTGCGTGACATTTTTGCAGCTATCAGCACAATTTCAGGTTATACACACTCACACGTGCACACACACACACACTCACACACACACACACTTTTATAGCTCCTTCAGCCCTTCATGGGAGAGTCAGGTTCATCCTCTGGCCTCAGTCTGTAAAAAAAGGTCAAGCAGCAGAATAGAATGGCAATAACCCTCCCAAATGGTACTATCACACAGACATGATTGATCAATTGAATTCCATGGCAGAGAAAAATGTGGGATTAAGTAGAGTATTATACGCACAATGAGTTGAGGCATGATGTTCATTTCAAGTTCATTTCAGCTCCCTCTTGCCACCAGATCAGGCAATCAATAGGGGCCTTGCATATCATATATCACCACTCTCCCACTGAGGGGAGAACATAATCTGCTGCAAATTTAGAATGACAGATTTGTAAGGGAGCTGAAGCTTTCTGGGATCTGGGGAGGAGACCTACAGAACACAGCCACTGCAGCCAGGAGAGGTGGGGTTGATGGAGAAAGAATGGGGAAGAGACGGAAGGAAGAAGGAGGAAGGGAGGGAGGGAGGTGCACAAGGATGGTCTGTAAAGGCTTTAACGCGTTCACACAAGTGACAACAGGAAAAGCTAAGGCATCCTTCTCCCAACAGTCGGGTAATCAGGTCAGGAGTCAGGAGGAAATTCCCGTGTTCTGAGAGCAGGATGATTGAACTAGACTGTAAGATTTTATTCAGCTTCTTGTCCCTCGCCGCTGTTTCCAAATGGAACCACACACTTGCAGAGAATGAAAGCAGTATTGAATTGTGAAAGGGAAATTGTGCTTTTAAAAAAACCTGCTCTTTATTTCAAGCGAGCAGCAGTCAGGTTTTGGGGAGGGAAGGAGGGGCGGGGGAAACCTCTGACTGGAATGAAAAGGCACTATAATGGGCTAGCTGCTGCTTTCATTATTATACATGCTTGCCACAACATGTATATATTTGCAAGTGATGGTAATCCATCAATTACTAGAGGGCTTTCAGATCATGATGGTGTTACTACTGGGGGGTGCAAGAAAAAGCCTGTGTGATGTAGCCAGTGGCTCCCTACAGCCATTAAGGGGCAGAAAAAACCTGCACTCCATCCCTTTCTGTCCTCCTCAGGTCCCCCACAGAGGTGGTACAGAAAACACATGAGGAGAATATAAAGTGCATAGCTTGAAGTAAAGGCCAGCTTCCCAGGGTCAGTGTCTCGATTGTTGCTCTTTCTTCTTGTAGATGGTTCAGATGGTTCTGGCCCAAACAGTGATTCTCAGGGTAGTGTGGAGAGTTTACGGAAACACCTTAGGGCAGATGCCTTCACCCAGCAGCAGCTGGAAGCGTTGGACCGGGTCTTTGAACGCCCCTCTTACCCTGACGTCTTCCCTACATCGGAGCATATCAAACCTGAACAGGTTAGTAGCACTGCAACTCAGCACTTTTTCTTTTTCTTCGCATACAGTAAATACACCCAAATTGTGCATGTGATGCTGAATGAAGAAAAAAAATACACCTTGTCACAAATATTCCCAAACCATATCCAGAAATGAAAGCTAATTAAACAAACGTCTGAGATGTCCATGCGCTGGATTACAACCAAGCATGTATAATGCTGGAGGGATCACCAGGAAAACTCCCACACATTATTGATTTTATGATGAAAAACACATTCCTTGTATCCCCTATAATTGAGAATAACAGTAATGCAACATGAAATTAATCAATACCTATATTTTTCTTTATTTTTGCTGTGTTATTCAACTGCTGCTCCTTGCCTTTGTTGTTTATTTTCCAATTCTGTGTCATATCTTGATGTTTAATGACTGATGCAGTCTCAAAGGCTGCATTTATTTTAATATGTACTCATGAAATGAATGCATTAAAACTGTATATCCCTGCTCCTTCCTTCTGACATTAAAACCACACTCGCCATCCATCCTCATTTGAAAAAATTAAAAGGCATGTGGGGAACAGTCACCCCCACGCCAAAACGACACCCAGAAACCACCGCTTATTAAAAGCTCTGGGCTTATTACAATGGATAACCTTTATTTACTTTCATTATACTATTAAACAACAAGAGACTATTAATTTCTCCCACCAAACTACAAGTCGGACCCATAAAGCAAAAACAGTCGCCTAATTGAGTTCATTTTAATTTCTCTCCAATCGGGGCGAATTACGCAGGTGATAAATCAGTGGGACAGGCCTCACCTCCAGAAGAGGGCCTAATTTGCAGCTAATTACAAAGCTGATTTCTACTGGAAGATCAATACCAAAACGAATTGGAAATGACTTGCAATCACAAAGAGCGTCAGGGAGAGTATTAAAAGGCAGAGGGAAAAGGGTTAGACTAAAAAAAAGAGGGCAAGTAAGAAAAAAAGAATAAGGAGGCCTGGAACAGTCTAGAAAAATCAGGTTTAATTTAATGCAATATTAATCAGAGCACTTTCCCTTTCATAGGTGCCTCACGTTTTTTTTCTCTCCTCTGGAAAATGTGGTCCCATTAGCCAGTGTCTGGGTTCTGTAGCGAGGCATTAAAAACCCATTCTGGAGATGCAAAACGCAATGGATTCACCCCTCCCACACTTCTGCTAGCCATTTGGTCATCCCTTTCAGAACTATCTTTTCAGTTTTCCCCCTTCTGCCCTTTATCTGCATGATAAAACGTCTGTTTGGCGTCTGAAGCCTCCGAGAATAGAGGAAAACATCCGACATTGTGCCAGTGAACAGTTGTAGCAGACAATTAGAGTTTATCGGTGATAGTGGCAGACAAGAGCGGGGTCACGGCCGTCCCCCTGTGGGAGCGCGGCCCACTGAGCCACTCAGGCTCACACTGGGCTTTGGACAAACATTGTCAACACTCAGACTCCGGAAGTATCATCTCATTAAATAAAAACCTGCTAACATCTGCCATGAGTGCCTTTTTAGTGGATTTACAAAAGGAAATATGACAATGAGAGACAAGCTTAGAAGAGATTATTTCTTTTAAATTTTTAAAGTGAAAATTCACCCAAATTACAAAAAGACATTTGGCTTTATTTGCTGGTATTCCATTGAATGGGATTACCTCAAAGTATCGAATATGTTTCTTTAAACAAATTCAGCAACACGTCTTTTCAGAAACAATGTCCCAGTTATTCTGGTAATCCACAGACTTGGCTGTAAACAGTTTTTGCTGGAACTGCTCCTACTCAGGAACAGTTCCAATGAAAAATGATTTCTGTTGATTATACAGTATAACCAGGACATTGTTTCTGAAAAGAAAACATACTTTGGGCACCAACTGAATATCAAAAATCTCAAAAAAATCTCAGATCCCTAATTTTTGATGTTCAGAAAATATCAAAAATTTGGCTTCATTTGTTAAATGAAAAAAATGTTTTGTTAAAAACAAAAAAGTAAGGTAAATAAAAATGTTTTGTTTTGGTATTTTTAGTAAAGTAACTTGGATATCATATTGGCACTAGTTTTCAAGCCATACCAATCCTACCATTTAATAAAAATGTTCAATGTTAAAGATTAAAGCAGCACAAATGCACAAATTCCAATGACCTCTGTTTAATTGGGGTTAAGATGGAAGTATCAGAGGTTGAGATTTTAAAATCTGGGCACATAGAACCAAATTGTCTTTGTCGCTAGATACTGCACTAAAGATATAGATATAGCACTAAAAAATGTGTTTTATGTGATTTGGATGAACTGGTCCTTTAACACAGCTTCTGAACGCACACAAAAACGCAGACAGTTAAATGGTAACAAAAAGAGCAAGTTGTACAAGTGATTCTATTCAGAGATAAGATGTAATGAAATTTAAAGGTGGTTTAGACTCCTAATTAAAAACAAAAAGCAACAAAAAAACAGGTGAATGGTGTCTCTCAAACAGGGCCACATGGTGTGCCTGTAACAAAGCAGAACTGCTTTCTCCCTTGGCTGATCAGGGGTAGGACTGCAGTCAAGCACAAAGGGCCAGCTGACGCCTTGGCTTTTCACTCATCTCAAAATCCCACTTCCTCTCAGACAATACCAAAATACATTCATGATATGCTTGAACTGCCACCCTGCAGCTTGAACACACACACACACGCACACACACACACACAATGCTCTCATACAAATTTATACTCGCACAGGCCTGTGTGGAGTGCTTAATGGAGGAGGAGAAGGGAGGATTTCCATCTAGGTATTGTTTGGTTGTGTAATGATTCAACTGTCCTTTTCCCAGGCTAATGAGTACTCGCTCCCTGCCCTGAATTCCAGCCTGGACGAAGTCAAGCCCAGTTTATCTTCTAGCGCCAACCCAGACCTGGGCCCCAGTGTGTCACAAAGCTACCCTGTAGGTAAGATCAAGTGTCATACAGTACTCCTTTATGCTGCCGAACCACAGCTTCAGCTGAGGGGATTTTGAACAATGTAATACAACAAGAAAAACAAATGCTTGTGCAATTGACAAAATAACAATGGAATGTGTGAAAATAAAAGCAAACCAAAAAGTTAAGTGTGAAGACTTTTTTAATACCATTTCACTCTGAGCTGAAAAGGTGGTACAATGATGCGATAAAATCTTAGCAGCTGTCCTACGTCTGTTTTTTTTTTTTTCCGCTGAGCAAGCAGGGCAATAAGAGAGATTGTTGGGGGTGGGGGGGAGCTGTTCAGTCACCGCTGGACAAGGACCTTTGGGTGTCAGCACATCAGAACTATGACTGTGTATCAGAGCAAGGTCTCACAAAAAAAAGAAGAAAGGCCACCATGCAGGACTGACTGTTGGCTGCTGCTGTGTTGCTCCTGTGATTTGTTCGCTGTGAGACAGTTTGTGTGTCTCAAAGCACGAGTAATGTGCCTCGGTAAATATGCTCTGGCATTTCTGCCGCCTTACTCTAACACCATGATCATTTATTTCACCCTCCTATCTCTCTCCCCTTTCTCTCCCCCACCCTCGTCTTCTCCTCTCCTTGTCACAGTTAATGACTGCCTGGCTAATTGAAATATTGTTTCGTTGTTGCCGTGTTATTACCAAGAAGAAGGTTAAGTTTACTGAAAGTTTACGATGACTGTCGGGGGCCTGAGATTAATATACAGAGCTTTTATTAAAATTCATATAATTATGCAGCAGCCATCAAAGGCAATGAGTTCTGCGTGGGGGAGGACAGGGTGATTGAAAATTGCAGCGGACCCCCTTCTGAAATGATAGCCAAGCAGTCTTATGAGAAAAGAAAGGGCCCTTTTCTCATTAATATGTGGGAGGTAGATTTCCCCTGTAAGGCAGGCCTCCTGAGAAGAAAGGTGTGTGTTTGTCCTTTGTGCACTGATGGCCCCGTAGAAAGCAGGCCTGGTTTTGCAGGCAGCTTTGTTTGCACCTGGGATATTTTAGATGGTCTCTGCAGAGAGGGTCTCCTTACTGCTTTACAGGTGCAAAGAGACATGTAGAGGAAGAAAGATGGGATTGTATGCACATCAGTGTGTGTCTGTGTGTCTGCGTACAAAAAGCATGTTACTTGCTTTTATGTTAGTAAACCCATTTATTCCATGCTCTTTTCTCGTGGTAGATCTCACTGGAGGCAGAGAAATAAAGCATACAGAGGTCAAACTAATGGAACAAACACCACACTGACTTCCACTTGGTAATTAGTATTTAGTTAGTGGCTCTCCTGCTTGGTTTTCCCTCAGTGCCTGCCTGTGTGGATATTAGGTGATATTCAGGTGTGTGGTCTCTCTAATGGCTAAGTATTACAGTTTACTTGTCAGCGATAAGCCTACCAGAGGAATTTTAAGCCATGCAAAAAGTAGTAAATTATCCGCAGTATTTAGGCCGAGATCCAATTTCAAATTAATTGTGTCTTTACGGGGGAAAGAACTGGAGATTATGTTCATCCTTAAAATGTTTTCAAACTCCAATTAAAATGCCTGCAGTTATTGATCTTGTTGATTTTATGTCCTGGAATTTGCATAATCTATTAAAAATGAATGATTCATGAAGTGCTCATTGCCAGCGATCGGGATTCTCAGTGAACTGAAAGACTTGCAAGATAGAAATCTTTTGTGTCCTCTGCTTATCCTATTAAGGCTCAAAAGTACCTGCAAAGCAGGCTCAAATAAGAAAGGGATTTAAGGGCATTGTGCACATCATCGAAATTCAGAGGCAAGAAGCCACTTCCATTAAAGCTATTTTTTTCTTTCTCCCTCTCCTCCACATTAATGCTGTATTACCTGCTAAATAGTCCCTCTTACCCCATAAAAAACACCAAAGGGTTCCATGAATATGTGGATAGGACAATTGCATATTGTGAGGTAATTTCTATTGTTGATATGGGAAGTAATTTCTTTGATGAATTCCCTTCGAGAGATGGATTTCATCTCAAGTGCTTCTTATTCTTGTTCATTCGCACTGCTTAAAATTCAAATAGTGTGAGCCATGGGTGAATTTATGAATAGCAGAAGGAGGAACTCTGAACTTTTTTTGTGTATTTTGAGAAATAAATGGAGAGATGGCCTTGATACAGCCAATTGTCCACTATTTCTATAGAGAGTATTCTGTATTTCCTGAAATTAGTCAGAGCCCACCTGTTTTCTAGATGGTGCTTCAAACTTAAGAGCCATCTTCGAGCGCTGAGCGGATTCCCATGAGCATTCAGTGGGAGTTTTACACATCTCCACTCAGCGACTGCATACTGAAGACTCTTTAAACATATTCCCTGCTGGGCCTGTTAGTGGAGGCCTCCAAAGGCTTAAAGCCCCTGTGTCAATGACACTTCTCCTCCTCAAGCAGCTGCTTCTGTACACTCCTTTTGTCAGTTCTCTAAACAAAACCTCATTCAGCAAACGCAATTATCCACACTTCAATTAAGGTGAGTGAGCGCTCTCAGGGTGAACTGCACAGAAAGTATCAAGACCTGCCGTTGTCCAGTGAGCAGCGAGCAAAGATCAGACAGCGAACCTGCCGTCAGTGATGTGTGGCCTAATGACAAAGCGCTTGCCTGTCTCCCCACAGGGGAAACGCCCGCCCAGGCTCCGAAATTAATGCTTATTTCGTCTTCGCAAAAGCAAACTAACCTTTGAGCACACATTTGATAATGAATGACTTTCAGCCGGTGTTTGGGGAATTAAAGCAATTTGGCTCTCCAAACATTCTTTACTTAGTTGTAATTAATTAGGGTGCTGAGATTTTTTGGCTTGTGATAAATTGCCCCATTCTGCATATAGCCTAGAAACTGGAGGTCAAAGATTTTTGGTTGTTGTTGTAGCAAACATGAAGGTGTCCCTGTCATGCTAAATTTAATACTCTTGCAAGCAAAAGAGTCATTCACAAATGACTTTGTTCCCGTGCCAAATAGAGAGAAGGTCACCCTGCTTCTCTGTTTGTGTTTTAAGAAACAGAGTTGATGTTAATGCAAAAGCTGAGCGTAATGTTTCTTGTCACGTTGTTGTGGGTTTGAGATGAAAACCCATGAATCTTTGCATTCTCACAGTGTAAGCAAGTGTTGATAAAATAGTTTAGAGTCCCTCTATGTAGTTCAAATTAGGGCACTTACCAGAAGCACTTAATCCTGTCATTGTTCTCAGTTTGTACTTGTGTCTCAAAAACCTGCAAAAACCAAAACTCAAGCAACGTTGTGTCTTTAATAATCAGAGATTTCAAGGCACACTAAGAGCAGGAAATACTGTATTCCCAGATCAGCAGAGACTGTTACCAGCCACTCTTCAAATTAAGATAGAAATCAACAGGCTTTTGTAACAGCTAACCAAAAAAACTTTCAATTGATTTTCACAGGGAAAGAAAAAGAGGGCAGAGGAAAATAAATAGCTTTCTTTGCTGGCGTTGAATCCAAGGGGACCGTCAGAGGGAGCAGACAACATAAAGAAGCCCATATTTTAATGAGAATCTGGACACACATCTCTGTTGTAAAAACAACAAAGGCTAGGAAGCAGCTAATGAGGCTATCATTGCTGTACAGAGAGTTCTCCAAACTGGTGCCTCTCTGAAAGAGGGCTTTAAAGCGGACATAAAGCAACAGTCCCAGAGCTGCTGGCAGTTACTGCCAACTGTATCCTGGAATATACAAAAACAGGATTCAACAGAGGCTGTGATTATTATTGTCAGAGTCAATAAGTGATGAAAACAGACTGAAGTTGATGGCAAACATTCAGCATTCATAGATTGACGTTCACATTCATTCACTGATTATTTATTGGTTAATGCAAATCTTTTAGTAAACATATTCTTTACATCTTTACTTCACTCTTTAATTTCATATATTTACACGCTGGAAATTAATTTGTGCTATAACTAAATTACATGGATGATTTTTACTCATCTACTTCAAAAAATAAGCAAAATATCACCACTGTGTGTGTCTTATTGTTGCTATTTTAGGTTAGAATAAAGATTGAAGTCTCCAGTTAAGGTTAAGTTGAAAGTATTGATGCTCTAATGAGCCGACACACTAGATTGGTATCATGACTAATATTGATCAGGTATTGTTAGAAGTTATGCTCCACATTAAACATAGTTCCATTCAATGATATTATAAAATTGCATACTTTATTTTACATATTTTATACATTTCTATAACAATATTATTAAAATTGGTACAAACATTAATGGAATTTGGTGTATGAGTGTGCACTTATAGTTAAGAAGTGATGTGTTGTTATATCCTCAACAAAAAAAAACACAGCACTGGTATCGGAATAATTTTGGCTAATCTGAATTGGAATCAATATGTGAAGAGTAAAAGTGGAGGGGAAACTGAGATTTCTTTGTCCCTGTTTATAATAAAATCAACTTTCTAAGTCAAAGCCACATTTTAACAAAATTGAATATTTCCCTTGAGACTGTGCAGTAATGTCAGGGATCCTGTGCTTATTATGTATTTCATCTCTTTGAAGCGAGGTTATGAAGAGATAAGAGTATAAAACATGTATGGCTGCTATAGCGGCTGCAATAATAATGAAGAAAAGATTGGGTCAGTATTTGCTGAGACAGTTAAACAATTGTTACCACTTTCTACATGCAAAAATACACACACACACAAACACACACACATAGACAATGGCCTCACCCCTGCTGGACCTCCTACCTACGGTACTCCCACAGCTCCCTTTGGCTTATGTGCACTGGCTTGTGGCAAAATAATTCTTATTATAAAAGAAAGGTCCGGCGTGACCTCGCTCTTCTCTGTAAAGCTCTGTAACTCTGCAGCCCTCAGCACTTTAACCGAAAGACACATCTCACCTGGCCTCGTACGACCCAGCCATCAGTGCTGAGATTTTCACATAATAGAGAGCAGTTGTTCAACATGTGACTTTTTCTATACAATTTACAGATAAGAATCTGAATCTGAATCTTTACAGATAAAAATTCATTTTCAGTATGTTTTTTTGTAATATTTTACACAATAGTTCACACACAATGGCTCTGAATTAATTTCTCTTTAGTTGAGAATCAAACTTGTGTCATTCACAAATCTTGGAGCTGCTCCAAAGAGAGCCCATAACAATTCCTAAGACTCTATGACAAAGGTGTGGTATTTTTATTTCAATACAGGTACATTTGAAGCAGAAGCAGAAGCTCTCAGATAATTTTAGATCATTTGTTTGAGTAAAAGTAGCAGTACCACAATCATCATTATAAGTCCTGCATTAAGTGGATCAGCAGAAATCTTAAAAAATGTACTTAAGTATCAAAATTCACTAATTCATCAAGTCACTCTAATTCCAGTATTTTTTTTTTGCAGATAATTTTATAGTTCAATGTTAGTGTATTAGCACAATTGTCCTATTGGCCGGATTATCCCTTTTATGTGTTTAACTTTATGTCTGTGCCTGGATATAAAGTATTTATGTATGTATGTATGTATGAAAATCAAGTTTGTATGATTATATATGTATGTATGAATGTATGTATGTATGTATGTATGTGTATATATCAAATACAGAAAGTCACATGTGTGACTGTCTCTTGTATTGCCTCTTTATTTAGCTCCCCTCCATTTATAAAAAAAAAAGACCATCATCCATCCATCATCACCCTACATTGAGACAGAGCCATATAAGGCTTCCAAGGCTCCTTCCACCCCCACTTCCTCCTCCTCTTCCTTCCCTCCTTCCCTCCTGGGCCTGAGTCCTGTGGACCTTCAGGCCTGCCACCCTGCCTCTTCACCAGATTTACCAGCCGTTTCACTCCCCGGTCCCTGTCACCCCCACTGCAGCCAGTATGCCTGGTAGCTTGTAGCAGGTACTTTAATACCCAGAGGGTCATTTGATCAGTATCAGTTAAACAAATAAGTTGCATCACATGTACGAATTGGATTTTTAAGTCAATATCTAAATATGCCTGTGGTTTATGATCTCATTAGCAATGCTAATTGGCAACATGGTTCAGTTTTCAATATACAGACAGATAAATGTGTTTGTTCTTGGGATGTAACATGCTGCAAAATAGTTGTATTTTCTGAATGGAACATGACATTTATTTTTTTCTTCATTTAGAGCATACTTTTTATATATATATATATATATATATATATA
>JAPMOB010071191.1:0-20073 GCA_029875015.1 Lepomis gibbosus | reverse complement strand
TGTATAGTGTAGACAATGGCGTACTTGTTTTCTAATTGTGTTTCTTCATCAACTTCTCTCAGTAAGAAAATTACAATCTATCCCTTCACACGTGACCACTTTGATTCAGTCACGGTGAATGAATCAAAGAGTGAGGGGCAGATTGCAAGGGTGCCGACTCAAATTCCACATTTTACCTGTGACTTTACTCTGGTGCTTGAAAAAAAGGGCAAATCGTCCGCCTGAATTGATGTTTATGAAATAAAGTCAACCCGCGGTGGGTGACATCACTGTCCTAAGCTCCCTACTGCAGGTAACGCATGCTCTTGATTCAGTATTGCTTTTGACGTGATACACCTATCAAACTCTGTCTCTCACTCCGCAATCAAAAATATCCAGTAGCTGTGTAGGTTAACCTCTGCCTTTATTTCATTTATTGTTGGTAAGAGTACAAAGACAGCTTGTTCAAAATGAAACATTTTGACAATTAGAGGCTATTATTTTGAAATATTACTGATCGGCTCTGCATACGCGTTTTTCTTTCGTCCACAGGCAATCCGAGCACACGCTGAGCTCTGTATCAATGTATCAATTTGCGCATTAAATTAAGCCACCTTGTGTGAAAACAGAGCTTACCAGTAGCACAGCGTGAGAGCGTGTGCCATAAAGCCTAGAGGAGTTTCCCCCTCTTCTGCATGCTATGCACCTTATCAGATTCTGTCAATATCCCAGTGAGCAGTGAATTTAACTATTTACTGAATTTGACTATTACTGTGATTATCTTGTGTTTTGATAGTTTCCGGTGCTCTTAGGCTCAGAAAATCCAGAAGAAACAGTTCTACTGATCCAAAACACACCTGGTTAACATGCCTGTATAACCAGTTTATGAACTCCATGTAGCCTAACTGGATAATTTTAATGGACAACAAACAACTAATCTCAAACAACATTACTAGATCTAATTCATATTAAGTTATACTATTTGGAATCCAGATATGGGGCAGAGAGATTTCATTACAAATATTATACGGACCCTGATGTAGATTAATGCACAGGAGGGACTATGGAAAGCCAACCATATGCTTTAACAACACATTGACAAAGTGTGCAATGTGTGATCTCAGATGCCAGTTTCACATGAAGCTGAGCCATAGTGTCATAAGTTCCCATTGGCTGCTGAGCACTGGGGTTAAACAGTCTCTGTAAGCCTAGGGGTAGCCTAACACTATTTAACATGCTACAAATCCTATTATTTCCTTTTCCTTTTTTGTGTAGCCTATACAAATAAGCTCCATTACTGCCTTTTTTGATGAACAAACACATTAGTGGACATTAAGCTTTAACACCATTCATCATATGTGAGTTTTCTCTCATTAAAAACATTAACATACAGATCATTGTAATGAATAATATGGCTTTGGGAAACAACGACAAATTTTTGATTGGATTTTAAAGCAGCTCCTGCATATCAAACAGATGCTAGGCCTGCAGGCATCAGAAGCTAATGCCAATAACAAACCTATAGACATAAAAACTAATATTCTCAATCTGCACTGAAGAAAATGAAGCACATTATGAATACACATGCTGAGGTTAATCCCACCACCAAAATTCAAAAAACTAACTTGGAAGTTACTATCACCTTCACATGCTGTGTAAAATGTAAATAAAAACATATGGCAACGGAGACCCCGAACTGTTGAGCAGCTAAAATCCTACATCAAGCAAGAATGGTGCAACATTCCGCTTTCAAGATTACAGCAGTCGGTCTCCCCAATTCCCAGAAGCTTACAGAGTGTTGCTAAAAGAAGAGCTGATGCAACAGAGTGGTAAACATGACCCTGTCCCAACTTTTTTGAAACAACTTGTTGGTATCAAATTCAAAATGTGCATGTAATTTTCCAAAAACAATCAACTTTTCAAGAAAGTTGCCTTTGTGCTATTTTCATAGCTAAATGTTGGGTTTCACTGTTTTGCACATCATCACATTTGCTTTTTATTGACATTGTACAACTTTTTGGGAAACAGATAGTGGAAAAAGCAGGCAACCACTAACCTATAAAACACTGGTATGAAATACTCTAGTTCATTATTTGTTCTTTTTTTTTACTTGTAAGACATTCATCCAAACATGCAACCTTTCCACATTTTAAATGACATATCTGTACGTATCTCAGACATATATGGTCATAAGAAAAACTTCAAATGTAGCCTTATGAAACAACAAGAAACCACACAGTGGATACCACTGCAGCCGCACAATGCTTCATTAGCTATTTTATTAACAGAAAATGTTTCAAATGGTTCAAAGTGTGTCTGACCCTACATCAAAATACCAGCGGAGATAGACAATAATGATGAGAAAAGGTTTTTTTTTTATATATATAAGCTTCAGCAAATAGCAAAAATGTTCAAAAATACTAATAAATAATATATCACCTTCACCCCATCAAAAAAACTCTAATTTTTATTGCAAAAAACTAGATAAATTACCCCAGTACCTACCCAGCTCACTGAGAGTAGCTGTAACAACAGATCAGAGAAAATTCACTTCATGGTTCTAACTACCCGAAGAGAGCTGGGTAAATTTGCCCTTTCCCTTCACGCCCTGCACGCTTGGACTGAGCCACAAGGCATATTTAACTTGGAGTCATTACCCTCTCTTGACATGTTCAAAAGTATTTTAAAATCTGTTTTGACAAACCAAATGTCTCTGTCAATTATCTGTGATCCCTGTATGTTTCTGTTTGTTTGTTTTTTGTGATCTGTCTACGTCTGTTCTTTAATAGGAATACTAGTTATTTTATTGCAGCTGTTCATCTTGACTAGGACTCCTTGGCAGAAGAGATATTGTATCCCAGTGGAACCTTCCTGGTAAAATGAAGGATAGATTTTAAAAAAAAAGTCCCCCTTTGAATGCTTGATTTTTATTCTAAAATATATTCAGCTTTGGTTAATGGCTTTGTGCAATTACAAAGTGACCCACATCTGATGATGTAATGGGGGAATGCTCTCAATCAGTACTGTGCTGGAAGTCCATTTTAAATTTTGAGATTAATTTATCCTTTGCCAAAAGGTGTGCGTCAGCCCCATCAACAGCAGCACTCAGAGGGAGCAGATTTGACTGTGACTATAAATGGCAGTGATGGAATCATTCAGACCTGCTCTCACCACATACCCACCACCACAACAATGTTAAAGACTGTCAGTGTGGGAACGTAAAAAATTAGCTGATTTCAAATTGTTGGAAAGCTGTGCGCTATTTTCAAGACCGTATTGACCCACTTATCTACATGTTTTTATTTTCAACCTCAGGTTAATGTGACTTTATCTGCCTTCAGGCTTCTTGATCACAAGCCGATGATGATGGGAAACCTTCACTGATGTTAAATAATGTTCATTTGTGATTAAGGTTGAAGTTATCAGTAGATCAGCAGTCAATAGCGGCCTCCTGCTTTACAAGAGAATCATTAATTTGCACATGTGCATCATAATTACATGCCAGAGTGCTTGTGCTTGGAGCCGATGCAAGAAACTGCTGGATCGGCATGGTTCCTGTGACTAGTGGGAACAGATGCAGGATTGGTGGCTAACAAGATTTGTCAAAAAAACGGTGTTATTTTAAGAAGCTTTGGGGTTTTCTTTTTTACTATGGTTGCCTCTGTTCTGATACGAGACTGTGGCTATGTGCTTCTTTGAATTTTGTGCTTCTTTGAATTTGACTGGGGCGGCACGGTGGTGCAGTGGTTAGCACTGTTGCTTCACAGCAAGAAGGTTGTGGGTTCAAACCCCGGTTGCCCCGGCCTTTCTGTGTGGAGTGTGTGGGTTCTCTCCGGGTGCTCCGGCTTCCTCCCACCATCCAAAGACATGCGGCCTAGGTTGATTGGTGGTGTGAGTGTAACTGGTTGTTTCTCTTTGTGTGCGATGGACTAGCGACCTGTTCAGTCCAATGTCAGCTGGGATTCTGTGACCCTGTACGCAGGATGAGCGGTTGACGATGGATGGATGAATTTGACTGTCAATTTGAAAAAGAGACTTAAATGCATCACATTCTTAAGATAATTTCGGCATTTTTAAACCTCTTTGCATATTTTCTTGTCTGAAATCTTGTGAGAAATGAGGTTGTTGCAGGAAACATGGGTGGAAACGAGGGAGAGGAGTATGTTGTGTACGTAGAGGAGCTGCTAGCAAGACTTTACCTACTAAAGGTAACTCTCTCCAGCTCTGACATATGTTTCCACCGCTCGTCTTCCTGAAACACCTCGCCTCTCACGAAATTTTAGCGCAAGAACTTTCCTTGAGCGAGGCTTGTGTTTCTGGTTAAAAACAAAGCGTGCTCCTGGGTGTTAGTCGTTGAGATCCTTTTCATGATGTTGTCAGACACCTGGTTGGTGGCAAAGAGAAGCACTTTTTGTGAACGTAATTTTGACGGGCGCAATTCTCCTGGAGGAATACGTTGCAGCAACAGATTCACGGCTGCTGGCTTAAGTCAGGATTCCAAAACTTTTTGTACCTACTAGTCATTTCAACACCAACACACTGTGTGCGGAAATAGGACCCAGGTTTAAAAATACTGAAATGATCCTTTAATACACACTCAGTAACTGTGACCTACTTCACGTCTCCAACAAGCATAGCAATGTGATTCAGGCATCATTTTGTTTATGATGGACCTTCAAATATCTGATTTCATACTTTATCAAGCTAAATTATCATCTGATCTGCTCAGATTTAATTTTATCGTCGTGAATCAGTAGTGAGGCAGCAAAACATAATGGGTGTCTATGCCTATTTTGCTCATTGGCTTCATGTCACTGTGTGAAAAAGCTAACTCAGCTTTACATAAAAAAAAAAAAAAGCTTACCCGTCAACAGAGACACACAGCTTTTTCTCTCTTTTTGCACGTCAGCAAACACTGAGCTTCAGTATATCAACAGTATTATACAATTAATGGGCATGTCAATATTTAACTGATTTGGAACAGCTGTCTGGAGGAAAGGTCTCCAACAGGACTGGACGTCACAGTTTTAAGCTATGATAGACAGCCACATGTCTGTTTTCATGCATGCTACATCATCTGATCTAATATGCAGTTATTTTTAGGCTATTATTTGTAATTCGGGGTACAGCCACAAAGCTGCAGGCTGTGGTTCACTCATTAAGTTGCTATAATAACTTGTTAATTATTTTAGCAGGTCTTTAAAAAATAGAGAGTGGCTGTATTTTCACCATTTCATTACATTTGCCACATTGCAAATATGTTGAGACATTGACTGGAAGTATTTTCAAAGTACAGCCCACTTCATCTACAGTGACATAACAGCCTTGAAAAAATGGAAGAGGGACACAATGAGGCTGAGAAGAGAAGTGTTGCATAACTGTCTCATCTACATTAATTACCTCTCAGACAAGAGAGTGTAAGCTTTACAGCTAAATAAGTCAGAGATGGAAAAATGATACATGAAAAAAAAAAAGATGTCTGTTACTGATGTTGTTGTTTTGTTATGTCTTGGAATATGTTGTTATAGCAGGTTTCCTAGTATCAAGTAAACTGGCTGTATATTGTCTGTCAGTGGCAGTAGGCATGAATAGGATTTTTACTGTTCAAGGAAAGGCAAAGCTGTTTGAAGTTAAAGGAAGTAATATGAAAGAGTAGAACGATAACATAACAGTGGGGGATTAAAATACGTTTAGCCTTTTTCATTCAGTTTTTCCTTTTATCTGATATTTTTACTAACCTGCTTACTGAATTACGTGTCTAGAAATATCTGCTTTAAGGGATATTCTATTTCAAATGTAGACATAAACACATTAATTCTCTCTCACGCACACACACAGAAGTCTGAAGAGGAAGAAGAAAGGAGAAGAAGTACAAGACAGTAGGGTGAATGATGATGATTGTTTCTGTCAAGTACATATTTTTAGCATAGTGAGCAAATGTCATTCTATGGATGCTAGGCGCTATTGTACTGCCGTAGTAGGTGTGTGTGTGTGTGTGTGTGTGTGGGCATTGTGTAGGCACTAGCAGGATGACGTACTTTTATGATGTCATCCGTCCTCTGGAACAGATTGGATTTAATTGGGCGGTCGTTTCACAGCCGCATGCCTTTTTTTAACAAGCGCATCTATCAATCACACACACACACACGCGCACACACACACACACACACACACACACACGTATACACTCACAGAGGTCCTAGTAAAAAGTCACTCATCTCTGCAGCAGAGTGGAATATATACCTCACCTCACACCACACTCACTGAAGTACACAAGATTTTGTGTGAGTGATTCACATCAAACTGTATGAGGACTCTTAAATTGTACACACATACAGTACACCAACATAAATTACTCTCCATAAACACGCACCGTTGCCCTATTGGCTCGCTTGTTCTCACAACGTTCGCTGAGACCCTTACAACATGAATCCTATTGTGACTGTGCGGTGATATATCAACCTTAGCCTCATAGCCTGGTTGTGTTCTACCTCAGAGGCAACCCTGTGTTCTCCTAGTTTGCAGGCCTTAGTAGCACTGATAACACTGCGGGTCTACAGGCCCCCATTTATCACCTCCAAGTACCGGCTCGCTCTGCTCCACAGCAACACCTCAGGGCCGCAGAGGAATATAGCTGTGAAGGAAGTGAAGGAATTGGGGATGTACTGATATTTCTTTCCATTGGTTGTTCAACTTTGCCTTGATGTAAAAGGAGACTTGACAATTAAAATATCATTGGGATTTATGCAACTGATAAGACCTCCTGACCTTTAGACACCCTGTCCTCCAGTTTCTGAGGTAGACTGCCAGTGGCTGTTCCCATCATCTCAGAAGAAGCCTTACATGTATTGCCCTCTACTTTGGCAAAATAAAATGCATAATATGTGGTGTTGCTGCTGTTTGATAATAGGCATGTTTTGGCTGTTGTGTGTTTGTGTGACAGACACACAACACTCCCAACTCATCACATTATGGACGCTTGGTCAACACCCCTTGGCGTCGCTTTTTAACACACTGGGTAACCTTTTAGAATCATTCTTGGATGTGTATGGCTCCCCTGTCAATTTAGCAACAATAAATATGCAACTTCTGGTTAGACTCTTAACTGCTAGTTAACGTTGTGAAACAGAACTTTATTTACGTTCTAAAACATTGGGAAACATTGCAATTTGGTTAGATTTAAGGAACAACATGACTTGTTTAGGTTTAGAAAAACATCATGGTTTGGCTAAAAATAGTGTTACTTACAAAACTTGACTTACTTAAGTTAAGTCACATTACTTATATCGGAATATAAATGGTAAATTGATGATGTTCTGGCCCGCCATCTAATGACTTTGAAAATTTGGCCTAGCCCTTTCTTTGCAGTTAAAAGAACGCTAAAGGGCTTTCCCCAGTGCGTTGAACTATGACGCTAAGGGGCTCCCCCACTGTGTTACAAAGTGACCCCAGGGTGTCTTATCTTTTGCCTGTCCTTCCTCAAAAGCTGGCGTATCACTAGATGCTTGTACTGGACAACAAACTGGAGGCTGTGAATTCTTCTCTGATTGAGACATCTGTAGAGAAGGGATGGGCTGAGATGAAATCCTGTGCCAGCCAATGACATCAAAACATCCAACCAACAAACATTCACACTCTGTGTGAGACCACAAGCCAGGAAACTGGGGTCCTATTAAACTCTAGTCCACCATAAAAAAGCAGAGCAGCTATGCAGCAGCCTCAGCCACACTATCAACTAGGCTCCTGGCTCCTGACTGTGGAGTTCTTTTCTGCTGGGTTATGAGATGGTAAGTAACATAAAACTGGCTGCTGAGACGTTGGAATACAGATTTTTTAAAAACCCACTGTGTCTTATCATATAAGGTAATAGAGATGGGCTGCACAGTACTTAAAAAGTGTAGAAAGTGCAACTTTATCAACTGCTTAACTTCTAAAACCATTTTTTTTAGATTGACTCACAGTTGCCACAATGGCTTAGCAGACTGAAAATCTTTCTGTATAGCATAGCAGAGCATACAGGATTTCCACATGACAGTTTATTGCATGCCTGATTGCTGAAAAACTAAAACAACTAACACATTCTTAAACAATAGTAACAATTATGCTACTTACATTGAGATATTTCAGACTACAGTGTGTGTGTGTCTGCATAGTGCTGTTGAGTCTGGTGCTATGGGTCTGCAATAGTCTATGTATGGATCATTTGTCTTTACATTTATGCACTGGTGTATGTGCTATGCTTTCATTCAGTGCATACTGTGTGTCCCCTGCCACGAATGTGTGTGTTGGTTCATATCCAGACAGGTTGATTCATGGACCTCATCCCTCCTATTGGGTTCCCTATCGATCAGGTTGGCTGTGGGCTGCTGCTGACCGTGGCCTGGGAACCACAGAGCAGTTATCACTAACAGATACACAGTGGCTGAGGCGATGTTGGATCCCTCGGCCCCAGGGCCTCACAAGAGGGGTGGGGTGAGAATGTGTGTGTTGCCACCTATTTCTCCCCGTTGGAAATGACATAATCATGTTGAAATTGTCCAATGATTAATGTGGGACTGAGATAACATGGGATAAGATACAATTGTTGTCATCAATCAGGAAATGAGGGTGTTGGAAAAATAAAACATTTTTAGCCGGAAAAGTAACAAACACTAAAACCTAATTTTGATTTATAGTTAGTTCCAGTGACCTGTATGTTAAAGCTGGGGCAGACAATTTATTTCAGATATATTTTTTGTTATATGTGTAGAAATCCTCTTTACATCCTGACAGCAATAAATAAATCAAATGCTCTGACATTAAATGAAAGATATCCGTCTGTGTCTGTCGCAAAACTGTAATAAGTGTGGCACAATAAATCATGTGCAGATTATTAAACCTAATCAATTATTGGAGGTGACATAAGTTAAGAGAGTGTTTTGTACGTTTCCTATATGCTTATGTGAAGAAAGTGTACATTGTAGTCAGAATTTAGGGTAACGTGTACTTCATTGTCATGGTTAGGCGACAGCATCAGTCAAATCGCCAGTCGAGATGTCAGCGATGATTCGCGAGCAGAGTATGCACAGGGAAGTCTCGCGTTAGCGTGTCTGATAATGAGATAATCTGCATACAATGGGGAAGCAAACATTGTCCATCTAAAGTGATATTCTCGTATTTTGCGGGTAAACTGGTGATGTTATGTGTACTGGACCATGGGAATGTTTATATTGTACAGCTGTGGCACTGTGAGGTTCTTTAGGTGTTTATTAGCAACTATTATTATTATTATTAATCCGCCCGGTTAGCAGCTAAGGTAGGAGGAAGGTAGTAGCAGCTAAGAGTAATAGTAGGAGCATGGTGGATAATGAGGCCTTGCACTGTTATTGTTGCAACTGGATGTGTTTTCTGTAATATTAAGGAACATGGTGTTATGGTGAGCAAGGTTACCTGTACGGGAAAGTATGAGACACATTACCCTCAAAATAATTTGAGATGTGTGATCTTTTATTCTTGTGCATTCTTGTCATTTTGTCGTCGTTTATTTTGGATGAGTCAGGTAATGAGATTATCTGTGTATAAGAGGGAAGCAACAACCTAAAGTAATAGTTTTAGATTTTGCAGAAAATCTTAAATGTGTAGCACCAGATTGAGAATGTGTGACATCATTCGGTACACCTCTATATGAGCACTACCCGCCTTTCTACCTGCCTACCTGTGCTCACTCCCAGCTTTAAGTTCAGTGTATGGATATCAAATGAGTAGGAACAGTTTGCTTACAGTAGTAGAGGAGGTAAATTGTTCACACCATAGGCGATTTGTTGACATTAATCATACCAAGGCTTCACTTATTTGACAAATGATGCAGTTTATGCTTAAAATGGTACACCATGAGCCAAAGACCTCTATCCATTGTGTGTCTAGCTGACATTTCCTAATTCTTTTTGTTTGTCTACGGAGCTGCATTTCTGTGTGTAACACACCATAAATAATCTTTTTCTTTCTGTCTGTACAGTAGAAAAAAAGGCAGAATCTGATTTTTACATTAGCACAGGTCAGCTCAGATATCTGCTGTGGCAATATCTAATCTGATACCAGCCTAGAGAAACAGAGTGCGCGTGTTTTGTATGCAGCTACACGGGCCAGAAGCTCAGTGTCTGTCATAATGATCTATGAACAATCTGCATCGTTGTGTTATTCTTCAAATTTGCGCAAACAAAGCAAACACAAACAGAGACAGATTAGTAACACTAAAATCAGAATGCAGAGTGTAGTGCTCCATATAATCAGCACTTTCACAAACCTCTGCTTAAATCACTTCAGCCCAGTTGATACTAGTTCCATGCAGACAATAATTTGCTGTAGTCTTGTTTGGTGTCACTTGCATGGGATAAGATGTATCCCACAAATAAAAAAATATTAATGAAAAAAAACAAACTATGTAAAGTCGAGGTGTGTGCACCTCGCGCATACCGTTGTCTCAAGGTTTTCTTGAGACAACAAGAGTGTGAAGCACAGATGCGGAGAAGTAGCAATGAAATAGTAAATTATTGAATTAAAAGAAACAATCCAATATATACATTATTCATTTATGAGGTTGTCTGACACCTAACTGAGCGTGTATGATGTTATTGCACACTACAAGGCCATCTTTGCCAATCAAAGGTGTATTTAGAAATGTTATTTTCATTATTTGCCTACTTTTTTGTTTGTTTGCTTTTGATACTTCCCATTGTTTGCTTCACCACCTCTCTCTGTTTCATGATATTTCATCAAATGTTTCAAGATCAGCCCCTTTAACTCTATTCTACTCTGATTGTGAATCACAGATACAGCATGCCTGATTCATGAATGCCAATGTGAGTGCTACAGCGTACTGTATGTAGCTGCAGCTTTGGTCATTTTCAGCTGTGTAATTGTAAAACACGAGAATCGATGTGACAGACATTCAGTGAACTTCCTTGCAGTTGTTTTTCTTGTCACATCTAAAGACATTACGTATGCATATTTAAATAAAGCCATGTAAATGTATGTTTATGGCTAACTGTGGCTGTGGAAATCACCATTGTGCACAATTTCACAATGGCTGGGAAACATATTTATTAAATACTGTGTGTCATTCATATTTTTGCAAACAAACCGTGTGTACTGACAGCTCAGTATATCTGACACGAGGACTGTTCTTCTGCACATTTAAACTCCTTCATGGTCGGGAAACTCCACAGTGGGTGACCAAATTAGAAAGAATTTAGAAAGAAATATTAATACAAAGCCTATTGGGAGGGTTTTAAAAGACTTCGGCAAACAGGCATGACGGAGAAACCCTTTAAGATTCCATAGTTTCCCTTGTTTTGTTTTTTTCCTGTCTGTACTGTTTGTAGATTTATCGTATGGAAATCTTGGACGGTTTGCTGCTGCCTCTGTCTGTCATCCCGTCCTCAGACCCGCAGTCACGACTCTGAGGCAACGCGGGCAAGTGTTGGTCTCTGTACGTGTGTGTATGTGTGTATGAAAAATCAAGATTGAGTTATCAAAGCTCAGAGTTAGAGCTCATTTTTCTTTTTATTGAGAGAATGAATAACTGGTCGAGCGCAGGCCACAGAAAATAGTCTTCAAATCCGTCCCATGTGGCGGTGCTTCTTCTCTCCTGTTTGCAGTGTGCACACGCAGCAAAATATACATAAAATCAAAAAAAAAAGGAGTAAATGTAATCAAGTTAGGGAATGAATGTAGTCGATATCAAGTCATAAGAGTGACGGGTGTGTATGCGTGTGTTAATGTATGCCACTGGCCTTGGGCAGTACCCAGCACCAGCTGTCAGTAATAAGCTGTAGCGGTTAATGAACGCTCCATCTAAGCTGTGGAGCTACAGGGCACCAAGGCCCATTTAAAGCAGCGGCCTGGCCCTATACTTAGCAAACATCCCTGCTGCTTCCATAATATAACTACATTACTCTGCCCCTTTTTTTCCACACACCAGCTCCCCTCATGGAGTCAAATCAACCTAATAGATCTGCAATGAGCCTGAGTATTGTAATGAAGTTAAGCCTTGGGCTTAACACAAGCGCCGAAGGACATCATGTAACTTAATGCCGAGGAGGATTTTTGTGCTACTTACAACATAGGGGGATTGGCCGAAAGGTTAGTCAAGTCAACGTAGACGGATACACTCTACATGTTTCTTTCTGTTGATAGTCTTGCTTCCTCACGATTCTGCAATTGTGTCTTACGAGAGTGCACGTGCCAGAAAACAAAAACAACTCTTCCACGCCGAGCTCACCTCTTTGACATGCTTTGTTCTCCATGAACCTTTCAACTCGGTATATTGTTTTTTCCCCGAGTTTTTCTTTGCCGTCTGTCTTTGTGTTCGCTCTCCTAAAGGCACTCATCCCTTTGGGAGATTGGGAGGTTTCCCTCCCTGTGTATGTCACACCCTTATTCCAAGTTCAAGAGACTCGCGCAGAAACACCACCTCCATCGCCAAAATCGCCTTACTTCCACACAGCTTGCATTACTTTTATCCTTCTGTAGTGAGTGACAACGTCTTTTAAGCACTTTGAATCAATTATTGGTCTTTAATAAAAAACAGGAAGGACGTCTTCGCTGTGCTGTGATCTCCGAACAAGATGGAAAGATTTAGTCCCATTTTTTGAGTGAAGGAAATCAAACCTGAATTTTGGGGGTCTGTGCAGCTTCCCTTTGATATGAGGATTAGAGCTATGGACTGTTCATCGCTGTCTTAACAATTACTCTGAGGCTAATGGAAGTGGAAGCCGTTAATCTTCACATGCTAGAACCAATGTAGATCTAGCAGTGCTCTGCATCTCATATTCCTAGTGTGTAGTCTCACACTGCTTAGCTGAGTACACTAAGCTCAACGATCACGCGCCATCAACACACCATCATTTATAACAATCCGACGCAATTTCTCAGCAGTCAAGATATTACAGTTTAATTTATTCGTTTGAGACGAGACATGGGTAAAATATAACGACAGTAGGTTTGAGTGATTGCCATGTCAGGGTTTTCTCCAGCCTTGAAAAAAAAAGGAAGGAGAGTCAGCAGAGCACTGAGACGGCCACCGTCAGCAGCATAAACATTTTACAAGTCAGGATTTATTGTCATTAGTGTTAATGATGTCATTTCTAGGCCACACCACAGTTACACTGAATATATCTGGTTTTATATACTGGGAGAAAGGGTCCGACATGCACTTTTTCCCCCCACCTAGCTGTCCTGACTCCTGTGCAATAAAGACCTGAATACCTAATATGTCAATGACTTTAGGACCTATCATCTAAACCAGCTCCCGCCAGAAAGAAAAGGCAACAATTGCACCCCTGATCCACACACGTGCAAATAAAGCTTAACATGATAAAAAAAAAATAACATCCTTGTTAAAGACAGCCTGTCAGGATACACGTGGTTGGGGAACAAGCAAGACAAGGTGTTCACTAATAATTTTAAATAATGCTATTATTTACTACCTATCCCTTTCCAATCTATAAATCTAATCCCATGCATCTTTCCACGTTTGCTCAGGTTTCCACTATTTAAGCCACTGCTGTGTTAAGACACAGTGGAGCATAAAATGAGGCCTCAAATGGAGCAAATGAGTAGCCGTTTAATTGTAGTGAGTTAAACTGGTTCCCCGTGGTAGGGGATGAGAGTCGGACGCCTTGAGTAGTAATTATCTCAGGTAGCTATCTCATTACTGCCCTCCTCCAGTATGTAAATGTGGCCACAGGCTCAGGGTGTTATATTGTGAGATTGGCCATTTTGTTGGGCCCTTCTGAGGCCATGCTGTTTATCACCAGGCGGGGGGAAATGACTTAAGTACAGGTTGCATTCCCAAGGATAATATAGTGTTTTTACTTTCTGTGGTTTCCACATTTGTGGCTGATGTATAAGACTTGTTCAATAAAGTAGCCAGGTCGCTGGTATCAAAGTAAGTTTAAAAAGTATCAAAGTAAGTTACATAATTAATAAATACTGCTAGACTTTGAGAGTTTTATAAAAAAAAAAAAACTATGGCCGAATAAAAAAAAAGCTTCAGGCATAGACACATTTTGTGGGGGTTTGTCTGACTATTGAACATTTTAGACGAGGAGTGTGGAGAAAAACAATATGTTCCGTTAAGTGCCACCCTCCAACCAACACAGAGCCCGAATCCCTCATTTTCTTGTCCAAATTGTAGATGTGTGGTTCACTAAGCACTATTGCTAGCATGTGTGGCGAGCCAGCCAATCCCATTGCGGCATCAGCTTGAAGAGGCTTCTGCTGGCTCTGACTAGCCTGTGGTTACCATTCAAGGGAGGGAGAGAGACAAAAAGGGAAAGATAGATGCTAATCATCTGAGCTGAGGAGAACAAGGCTTGAGAGAGACAGAGAGATGTACACAGAAAGACGTCTCTGCCTCAGCCGATGCCAATTTTTGTAGTCAAAATGAAATTCAGCAGTAGGATAAGGATCTCTGCTTGTAGTGTGCCTGCCTGCCTCTACATCTAAGAGACAACAATTACCTCAGCCACTACCTGCCTCATAAGCCAGATAATGAAAAGACAAACTTGACTGTCTAGAAAAACAGCAGTATTAACTTCCAGCAGTGATATATTTTGCTACACGGATTCCTTTGACTGGATGTGGAATTTGTTGCCATGTGCATCTGGATAGCATTTCGACTAATTTCGTGTGTGCGAGCGTGTGCACGGCACCAGTCAGATCTAGCAATATCTTACAAATCTGAGAAAATCAGAAGAAAATTATGAATTTCAGCACTGCAATCAGAAGTTGTTAACAACTGCCTCACTGGCAAAATAAAACAAATGTGTAGGTACTAATCTAATATTAATACTTACTTTACACTATTATTGTTATTTTATGAACACTGAAAAAACCTGTTTCCGACCCAAAGCTAATATACTGTTATCTACTTTTTCCTTGCCTTCAAAAAGAACATAAAAAAACTTGTACAAACTTGATCAAAGTCTGAGCTGGCGGAAAGGCAGCTCGTCCTTACCGTAACAGCCGTAAAGGTCAAGTGTGCAAGCAGCTTATTACAAACCATATTTCCGTTTATTGTTAGCCTGTGACCTCTAGTAGCCATGGTAATCATAAGGGATGCGACAAATGAAGTCAATTGACGTAGTAGAAAGAACAAGAAAGTCCATGTTAGGAGGTGGATGGGGTAGAGATGGGTTAAATAAATACAGGACTTTCACCTAGGAGATCGGGCTTTGTGTTCTGTGTGAAACCAAGTCAGTGTTGACTTATGTAAAGTTTTAATTTAAAACAATGTTACGTAGGTTACTTACTTCATGTGGGTGAAGTCACATGACTTACATTATGTACTTATTATGACCCATATACCCATAAAATCTTTTCCTAAAGCAAATCAAGTCGTTTTGTTGTCTGTACCTAACCAAACTACGACCATTTCACGATGTTAACCACACATTTAACTTCATGTGACTTATGTCCCGTACTTAAAGTCCATGACTATATGTCATCTCGGAATTGATTGGCTTTCTGTCATTTAGGTTAGATCTACATGTTGCAGAAAATGTATGATGACAGGTTTGTGGGCATATAGAATTTTTTCCCGTTGGGACCTTAAAGGTCTACAAAATGCGCATGAAAAACAAAAGCACGCCTACCAGAAATATGTTGAATGTGCAGGTTGACACAGAAACAGCTTGTATCTCAAAAGCAAATTGATCTCCCTCTTCTTTGCCTTGTGGACTTAATGAAGATGAAACCCAATTTGCACTGGCCTCCCAGATTAAATTTTAATTAGCTTTTTATTCCTTAGCCTGTCTGGATCTTGATTCTTGCAGGGTGGTAAGAAATGGGTGTGATAGTTGAGTATTTGTCCCTACTCTCCACTGCACCCTGAGGGTGAATATGTCCCTAACCAAACCTCCAGTCCCCACCCTGTTTCCAAGCTGCCGCAGACTGACAAAATGCCACATTAGTATTCAGACGACATCAGATCTCTGGGCCAAACACTCACTGGACAAAGCTCGACGAGCAGACACGCACACAAAAAACGATTTGCGTATAAGGATCAGGAGCTTGAATCATCACAGTACAGAACTCACAGGGGGAAATGTACACCATGGGATTGGTTAAAAACCTTTTTATCATGACTGTGTGAGTGTGACTGCATGTTTTTTTTCTCATTATGTGCTACACATTCTGCTGTGATGTATATAACTATTTGCAATTCCTAATGCATAGTAGGTACTGCAGCGAGACAAAGCTAATTATTAGGAGGCGAGCGATAACACTGACACATCACTAAAGCAGCTGCAAAGTGCTGCGAGCTAGAGTTTTAAACTCTACCAATCTCACACTTTCTTACTGTTTGTGTGAGGTGTTGATACATCCCATTAGTCTGTCCATCTCTGCACTCATCCCCCTATCCCAATCCTGTCCCTCACTCATGTCTTCCACCCCCACTGACTCCAAATGAAATGCTGATAGAAAGCTAGCGTGCTGTGACATGTCAGCAAATTTACAGATAAAGCCTCTGTCCGTGCTTTAATAAATGCCGTAATGGTCCAGGGCACTTTAGGCCTAGTACACAACAACAGGGAGGATAGACTGGAATTTGCCCATAACTTTGCATTATGGGAAGGACAATTTAGTACAATGTGGAAAGGCTTGCTCAAACAAAGTGAGCCATTAATAGTGAGGATATGCATTGTACGTCTGAATTGCTACCAAAAATGCCATTCAAATATGGGAAGCACTCAACCACACAGATTGAAAGTCTGGTAGGTGTAGCGTTAAAAATTCACTTGAGGCAGAGGAACAAACTGTATAACTGCATGCACATGGCAGCACAAGTCTTTTACTGAAATCCATACCTCTGAATCTCAATCACTGCATCTGAGCCACAACACGTGTCACATTCACAAACTTCATGAACTTGAAAATGACAGAGGAACAACTCATTGAATCCAGGCAGTGCAGCCTTGCAATATTGTACAGCACAATGTTACTCAAACAGAAATGAGCCTGGGCTCCCAAACTGGTTAGTCATTCACTGAAACCTTTACAATTTGCATTTACATTGGTAAGCAATGAAGTTTATGAGACTCACAAAGTAGGGACTAAGAGTTTTGTCTTTTCACAGTTAGAAATACCCCCTTCAATAGTACAAAGTAATGAAAGGTAATGCATTAGGCAATATGAAATAGCTGCAATGCATAAACAATGAAATTGAGGGGGTGGGGGGACTGGCAATGAGGAAAAAAAACAAGTTCAGCAGGGATCTCTATTCAAGAGTTAGGCGTTTTTCAAAGCGATATTTACTTGTTCATTTTCTAAACCACCTGAAGTTAAAAGAGATAATTGGTGGTTTGTTTGTGTGCATGTTTATGTTCACACACACCCAACTGCACTGTATAATAAAGATGGGCTGTAACCATTCAGTGGCAATGGCAGGGGGGTGAGTGCTTATTAAAGAACATGGTCAGAAAGAAGTTGACTTACCGGTTTGAGATGAATCACCTGTAGAGGAAGAAAAATAAGAGAGAAAAAGAGAGGATGGATCAGTTCAAAAAGCAAAGAAAAAAAGTCACTTAAGCACATCTGTTCGCCAAAATATAGTCACGACAAAATGAGATATAATAGCGCGGGGAGAAAAAGAGAAAGTCAGACTGCAATTAGCATTAGATGTCTGTAAGTGTGCTATTTCACATAAGCCCCAACACAGAGCTGCTAATTGAGACGGTGGAGGAAAACAACAACCAGGGATGTTTAGAAGGCAGCATTCATATTTTCTTTATAAAACAAGTCTTAAAGGTCAAACAAGGACCTCTCAGACAGCAGCTAACTTCTTGACATTCACTTTCCACTTCCCTCTGCTCTACAAATAACTCCTCCTAGGACTCAAACTAATTAAAAAAAAAAGACTGTTGTGGGATTCTTTAAAAAGTGTTCTCCCAAACTGCATTTACCATGTATCTGTGACTTTTAAAACACCAGATCATCCAATTAAATAAGGGTGTTTTTTTTTTAAACAAACGTAACCTAGCCGAGAGGAATAATAATAATAATATTAAAAAACTCAAGGCGAAAAGTAATGAGGGACAGCTAATTATAAAAACCCAGAATTCAACATTTCAGTAGCATTACTATGTATGTAAATAGTAACTTTTAATAAGTAGTTAATTGGTGCAAAATCAGAGAGTAGGCCTAGCATAATATAGCTCTAGTCATCTCCTGAAAGAAAAACATGGCACATCAACCTCTGATGGTTCAGGTTGACTTTACACCGTACACAGTTACGGTCCGAGTCATAGGTAGAGTAAAGAGTACTAATAATGAAAATATTAGAGCAAGAGGAAGAAAGAGAGGTAGGGAGTAGGCAGAGGTGCACCCAATACCAGTGCTTAATAAAAAGGGGAACACCATCCTGGCTCATATTGCTTTTGGATTCTGTCCAGTGTTCAATAAATGATTCAGAAATGAGAAAAAAAAAGTTTTAATAAGCATGCATAATTTTCATCCAAAATATTGATCCATGCTGTCAGGTCAAATTCCTAATTAAAGATTGGAGCTGCTACATCAGTTGGCAGGTGTTAAGTATTAAAGCAAGTAAACAGCAGGTGTTAAGATCAATTCGAGGTGGAGGGCGCATTCAATTATTTTGCGAAACCCTTCTTTTTTCCCCCGGATAAGTTAAGCTGCAGACATAGTAAAATTTCTGCCCATGCGGAAAAATATAGAGATACATAACCACACGTATTGGGCCCTTATGCCCTGCTATTTTATAGTGTTCCTTTCTCCTAAAAGATCAGCTTGTAATGTTTGCTGTGTGGGATAAGACGCCACTTAAAGATAATTGGTTGAAAATAAAAATGAAATATTTTTTCTTGCACAGCCTCGCATTATCGAATAAATATTGAACATCCAATGCACTGTAGCTGATTGAAATCATTATATCACGTACAGTATAGTGCCATGTTCGAGTGGAACATTATGGGGAATGTGTGGAACTTTTAACTAAATGTAACAGTTTTTAATGTTTTTCCTTCTGTGTGTTTGAAAAGTCTACTTACAGACATAAAAAGTTCATGAGCTCACTCAAATGCACAGTGTTAAAAGAGGGCGATTAATATTTAGCCCAAAGAGCTGCTGGTTATGTTCCATAATAGTATATTACGGCCAGCCGTGAACAAAGTGGCTGAGGATAGGCTGTCATCCTTACTGGCGACATGGCTAACATTCTGTGTCCAAGGTGTAAAGAAGCCGCTTTAGTTCCAACACATGGAGCAGAGCAGGAATCCCAGCCAGAGCAGATGGAGCACAGGGCACTCTGCCTTGCAGTGTCGGCCTTGTTCTTGATCTACAGTCCAGGCACAAGAGCTGAGACAGAGCTTGAATGTCCGCAGTGGTGGATGAAGTCAACGGAACAAAAGGTGCCAGAGGAATGAACACAATCAATAAGCCTTGGTCTCCAAGGCTTCGCTTGTTAATATCCTGGATTTTGACAAGATATAACCAGCTCCCGGCTGTCATGCGTGCTCTGACATCAACAAATATGCTAACACTTGGGAGTAAAGCCAATGGGGGAGACAAGTAAGATGTGAGTGAGCGTGTGTGTGAATGTAGAGATAGTTGGTGAAACATGGCTTGTCTAACATGCCTTTCCTGCTTCTCCCAGGCCACAGTGAGAGAAGAATAAAGATGTACAGAGCAGCACACATGCTCCCATGTAATATCATGTCATGGCAAGTGTGTACAAATATAAAGTTATAGCAGCATCACCATCTTTACAGTGTGGGATACAGAGTTGCGGTGTCCATGCTTTATTTATTGATGATGTATCATTCTGGAGAGCTGATAGGACCCAGGGGCACAGCTATAAAGTCTCAAGTGACCCATATAGTGTAGTAAATAACCCCAGCTGGATGCCAGCAACAGTTTGGTGTTCAGTATTTCTTGAAGGAAAAATATTGAGGCCAAAGCTGGTGAGCTGCAGCGACAGTGCCGGCAGCTTCTGAACCTCTCTACCACTCAAACAATGTAACATGTAACTCTTTGGGACTATTGCATGTAACTATTTGTGACCATAGTTTCAGCACTGGAAAAGCAAGCTAGATA